>ARYC01022735.1:0-10301 GCA_000711775.1 Oxytricha trifallax
GCTAACCTTCTTAGAAGAGCGGCATTACTTGGGTAAAATCAATCAAAATTATCATTCCAGCAACCAAAAATAGTAGAGACCAGAGACGCTTGTACTCAGTGGGAGCCTACTTATGACAACTTTGACCAGTCTAGCTTTGAAATTAAAATATAAGTTAAGCAAGATGTTATAAAAGAAGCTGTGCAAATTGAGGAGGAGGTTAAACAACCCGCCATAGAGCATTAATAAATTCCAGCAAAAGTTGACTATTAATGCAAAGAATGCAATAAAGTTTTCCCTTACAAGTCGACTTATAAAAGACACTTGAGAGATATACACAACGATATGGCAAGGTTATATCTAAAGCATTAAAAGAAAGATGGGAAGTATGTCTGTGAGTTCTGTGCGAAGCCATATTCTCATACTAGAGACCTCAAAGTGCACTTAAAGAAAAAGCACAATTAAAGTTTTGTCTTTATTCATGAACCTACAGGGAATAGAATCCTCTAAAAGAAAAGATCAAGAAACCCAGTGGAGTCTCTTAGAGTTGAAGTCTAGAAGTAAGTTAAAATGAAGAAAGCAGTCAAGAACTTTCCAGTCTCTGAGATCAATAAAATAATGGTTAAAATAGAAGCAATGAAGATTCCCATATTAAAAATTATTGACTTAGATTCTTGCCTAGAAAGCTACCATACTCTTGAAGATAAAATTGAGAAGAGAGTAATTACTGATGACTAATATGCTTACAAGATATATCCTTTCAATTACTTCCTTGCTGATGACAAGTTCCAAATGGAATTGCTAATGAGTATTATGCTCTTTAAAAGGCAAAGTTAAATGAGTGCAGGCATATCATCTAGCTTGATGCTATTTTACTTGGTAAAGATCATGTAGCCTTCAGGCTTCCTTTACTTGAAATGACTTACAGAGAATTCTTATCTGACAATAGATGTCAGAGATAAATTAGCTAGATAGTATAGCAGATAGTTGAAGGGATTGAAGAGCTTCACAAGCTTGGTTATGTTCATAGAGACTTAAAGCCAGAGAACATCATGATGAACTTTCAGCCTCTTAGAGTTTATATTATTGACTTCAACAGAGCTCAAAGAGTGCAAGCCTCTGCATAAGGAAATGTATACGGCACTCCTGGATATTTCCCAGAGAGAGAGGATTGGAGAGATGGAGACACTTAATGGGATATCTGGGCTCTAGCAGTAATAATAATAGAGAGCGACATGCCAAGAAACGATTACTTTAGCTGCAGGGGTGAGAGAGAATTCTAAGCAGAGAATCAAACAATATCTCGATAAAAATAAAATAAATGGAGGTCTCAGAGAAGTTGCATACTCAACTATTATCAAGCCAAGCTAAGAGAATTAACAAACAATAGAAACAATCAAACATCAACTTAGAAAGATAAAATTCAGAGAACTGCCACATGACTCTAAGCTTATGTTTGTGTGAAATATTTTAAAAACTCGCTTGTTATACTCACTTAAAATACTAATATTTAAACATTAAACCCCTACATAAACCCTATTAAAACCCTAATAAAGTATGCGCTAATAGTCTACTTTTATCAATCAAAAACTCAATCAAACTACTGAAAGGGTTTTGGGGTTTTGAATGACTATCAATCACCAATTAAAGACACGAATTATCATTAACAATTTATATCGTAATTATTAAATTATCATACAGCTACAAGTGGGTTTAGAGGAAGTGGAGGCTTCAATATAAGTTATAAGAACAGTAAAATCGGGCAGAGCCAATCAAAGAATAATCGTTAAGATAAAAATCATTCTAAAAATAGATCTCTCAACTCTTCTTGTATGTTTGAATTTTCTTAATAACAGTGTTGTTATTATTGAAAGTAATATTGTAAATTAAATATAATGTATGTCTAGATAATCATAAGAAACTAATAAGAAATTACTCAATCTAATTGATCTTGGAGGGATAATTAAAATCATTGATTTTATAGTATAATTAATTTTATGATATTACTCCAATAAATTGAAAACTGTGATAGTCAAACTAAGAATTTAAAAAATTAAAGAAACCTTATTACTAAGAACAATTATATTTATAATACTTAGTATTTTGATTTATTAAATATTTTTGAACAAAAAACAGATGCGATAGATGTTTAATTAATTCAAGAGTAGAGTAAGATTCAACATGCAAGTAAATCGGTAGGAAAGTCTTCCTGAGGACATGCTTGACATCAAATGTTTCAGATTAGAAAGCCAAAGAAATCACTTATAAATATTATGATAATTAAATTATACCTTTACATTAATTAGAAATGTAAAAAAAATAAAAAAATATTGTGAATGATGAGAAAGATAAGGAGAAGCAGGAGATATTGTAGTTAGAGGAGATGGCGAGTAAATACAATAACTGGAAAGTTAAATTAGATAGGAAACTCAAAGAGCAGGAGTAGATTACTATCAAAGAGACTAAGTAATTCCTAGATGGGTACAAATCTAAATCTTATATTATTATTACTTATATTTATTTTATTTTAATAAGATAATTTTTTCACATTAAAATTAAATAAATATTATATCTTAGAACAAAGCTGAAAAGATACCTGCTAAGATAAAGCAAAACCAAAATTAAAATAAAATTAATATTCAAGGTTATAAATAATATAATCAATATATAAATTTATATAAACCAATTAAATGCAGTGTTGGAGGATAAGACTTTAATTGAAATATATAATAACTTTGAACTGCAATTCCTCAATCATACCAAACATGTAAGAGAAGAAAATTTTCACAGGAAAAAAGAGATCCAACGTTATATAATAGCATTAAATTATTAAAATATATCATTTTTTAATTATTAATTTTATAAATTAAACTATAACAAGCCTATATGATTCTAATACTATTAAGTCTATCAATAATCTGAGTTATATATTAGGAGAATAACATCATTAATTTCGTAAATATTTCGATAAAATTCATACAAACATCTAAATCATAATAATATCTGAGTAGTAATATAAGAATTTGGATTGCAAATATAATAAATATTATAAATAGATAAAATATGAGAGACTTTGCTAATAGCAATTAGACTACAATGAAACTCATAGCAGTCATTAGTCTATCATTGTGTTTATAAACTCTAGCTTATAGAGCTCCAGTTAATTACGGATAAAGCTAGAAATCATTTACAAACACAGATGCTAACAATTACTATTGCAAATAAAGATACATATTTATTAATAAGTATAAAGTATTTTTTTATATAATCAGATTATTATTTGAAAATTGATATTTTATATATTAACTTGTTTCTATGATTAAATTTTTTGTAACCACAGCTATTTCATGTATCACTACTACTTAAAATTTTTAATTTTTAGATTTTGTAAATAATTAATTATCTAAAAACTACCCTAAAGTTAATTTCTTAAAAGGGAATGTTGATATATGAACTAATAATTCTATTTCTATAATCTACTTATTATATCTTAATAAGTCAGAATATCATAAGCTTTTTTATTTTCATATTATTTATATTTATGTGCTACTAAGAAGGAAAATTTTCAGATAACATTGAGTTAAGTTCTACTTGCAATTTAATTGAAATATCTACTCAGGAGATTGTTATGGGAAGATAAAGCGATATTGTTTCACAAGGAATTATTCAGAAGAACTATGATCAGCGAATCACTGATAAATACGATTTAAAATATGTGCCCTATGAAGTCGACAGTTAAGTCATCTATCTTCAGTCTCCAGTGGCAGTGGTTGCCCCGAACATTAAATTAAAACAATATATTTAATAGATTTATATTTATCAATAAATGATAAAAAACTATTGTTTAACATTAGGACATCTGATAGTCGATTGAAAGCAAAATTAGACTATAAAGAACTATCATCTACAAATGACAATTTGAAATCCTTGTAGATAAAAGTAAACTATGAATGTTTATTATAACATTTTATATCAATGAGGTGATTTATCTATAATAAATCATAAATTTATGTTCCAAATAGATAACTGGAGTGCCTACCATCACACTGGTCATAGAATTCGATGGCTGTCACAATTATCACTTAAGTTGGTAAAAGAGTTGCGGAAACGATGAAATACGTAAGTTTAAATTTATTTACTATAACTACTTTCTAGAACCTATGAGTGGTTTAATAATCTAAGAAGCGAATTCTTTGATTTCAAGGCCAATTTTATTCAAAGATGGCTCCTAAAAGTAAAGTGATATAATTGTGCCATCTACTATGGATAAAATGTATCTTAGGCTTGAGACTCATGATTCATCAAATGTATTAACAAAAAATCATGTTTAACCACACTTTATAGTACTAATTAGACCCTCCATATGTAAAGAATCTCTTCTAAACTCACTCGTTGATGTATCCAGTGTTAAAAAGCAACGGTGCTTGGGGTGGTGAAATATCCAAAAATTCAATTAAACATTTAATGATTGAATTCAATTGTTTGGGTGTTGAAGGCACTCAAGATGTGCAAGTTGTCATCCCTAGTAAGCATGGTGACTACCAAGATATTTCATTCAATTTCAGGAAGCAATGCTCGCATTGTAAGTGAATCAGTTCCTTATACTTTTTGTTTAAAATAATCATTTTGATAGTGTCAATATTCTAAGTGTTAAAGAAAGATATCAAAGAGTCATTCATGTTTGACATTGTATTCGTATTATTCATGTAAGTATAACTAGTAATTTGTTTTACTTATTATAGATTATTTGTGTTAAGTAACATTTTCTTTTGTATTCTTGCTTGCAATAAGTACTTGACTAGCCAAGGAACATACTTTATGAATCAAGATTACTCAACTTAAATTTTATGATTTATTTACTCATTAAATTTCTATACTGCAAATGATGATATTTTTATTCAACTTAATTGACTTCTGTCTAACTGTCAACAAAGCGAAATTTCAATAAATTTTCTAAATTCGTTTCCCACACTATCTCAAAATACAAAGGCATGGCAAGTGGCTATACAAGCGTACCTTAATCTGCTTCCTTCTCAAGTGATAAGTTTTTCTCTAAATTTGAAAGTAAAAAACATGGAAGTGACGATTTATTCGACATATAAAAAAACTAAAGCAAAAATAACACTATGAACTAGAACATGGGAGTTGTGAGGACTAACTTAAACTCCAATCATTCATCAAATAGAAAGCAGGAGCAGAGGTATGATGGACTACTGAACAGTGCTTTTGATGAGGAAATTCAAATTGATCTTAGCAATATAAAAATTAAGTATATATGAGTTCATGCAATTACAATGATACCTAAAATAACTAGAAAATTATTTATAATATATTCATTTCATTTTTCTTTAAATGCAGGGGCATAACCAATCATTAATAAGTCAAATGGAGGCATGAACGAAGAATATGATGATATCAATGATTAAAATTAAACAGAAAATAATAGTGAGGATTTTAATTATGGTGGCATTTGAGGTTTATTTAGAAATTAAGAACTACTTGCTTATATTTTCTTAGTGAGATTATAAAATTTATTGATTTTTTAATTTAATCAGAATATATTTGTAAAATTTATTCATTTCTAAAATCTTATTAATAAAAAAATTGGTGCTTAAAAATTTATTTTATTTTAGTGGATTACTTGCGTTACAATTTTAATACAAAAATTGTTAATTAATCACTGAATTGGAGTCAAGTAAAACTTTTCTTGCTAGGGTTTAGAATTTTCATTACCTTGATTGACTTCTGCATTTCTCAAAGTTAACCTAAAAATATTTTTTTGTCATGCGTTATTATAATTAAGCTTGAAACTTCATATTTTACTGTTTTGAAGATAGGTAAAAGTTTATAAAATATAAGATAATATTCACTATTATCACCTCAAAATTCTAAAAAAAACTTAGACTAAATTTTTCATACAAATTTTGCTTTTTTAGTTCATGAATAGCCTCTAATGGGCTCTTGAGTATTTAAAAGGGCATAGGAAATTTTATTCGAAATAATACAATGATGGAAAACTACTTTATATAATATAACTTTGTCATTTAAATCCTGTATTAACAAATATATACCTCTCTATATTTTTTAATATAAAAAGGAGATTGTTCTTTGAAATCATCTAAAAATAATATTAAAATTATATCTATATTTTCACTAATTTTATACAGTTCAAGTATTTCGTATATATTGAGTCTTAAAAAAATGGGTTAAAGCTCTCATTTAGAGCTAAATACATTTTTAAATAATAATTATTTCAAATTTCATAACTTTCTAATAGTCAAAGTTTGTCATTTTTTTGTCATTTGGACCCTAATCTACAATATCTTAGTATCATATGAATCATATAATTCAATATTTACTATGTATTTATTTATACAAATATATAAAAATATGATTAATTAGTCAGAAAAGACTTTTAATTTTAAGTTTTTATATCTAAATCAATTGTATTTATATTAATTATGATTTTTATACTACTTTATATGTATTAATTAGCTTTAGTTGATTCAAAAACAATTAATAAAAATTTATTGAGTTTTAAAACTATAAAAAATATATATTGTATTTATTATTCTTGCTCCCTAAAATAGCGCTACCTATAGACTGAAAAGATATATACTCACAAAGTCATAACTCTAAAAAGTTTTCTTAACTGCTTAGCAAAATGAACTGAGAGATGTGAATATCATTAAAAGTATAATCTAACTATTTATGTATTTATCCCCGAGCTTATACATAAACTCTATGTTTGCTCTCTTTTAATAGAGGCGATGTTGAATAACATTCATTTTTTAATTAAAAATTAAATCATTTACTAAAACTGTCTAAAAATTTATGAGTAAAAACCTTTAACTTTAAAAATAATTTTCACTCATTAATAATAACTATATACTTGGATTAATTAATTTAAAATTGCTATTTCTACTTATTTTTCATATTTATTTGCACTCAAAACATTGAAAAATTTGATGAAAAAATTTAATTTATGTAAAACTACTCTCACTCATATAAATTGAATTTAAGTGCTAATGCAAATAAGCAATATTACAAAGCCTTTATTTTATATTAAATTATTTGCAAAACTTTCAAATTTTAAGATATCAATAAAAACTTATTAAAAAGAGAAATATATAAAAATAAAATACCTATAATGCATTTTCATTATACTAGTATTTCTAAAAAATAACTCCTCGAAATTATGTTTTGTATATTTACTTAATCATTCTTATGGTTTTTATAAGGATTACAGTAATAACTGTGTTTTCTAATTTTCAAGTCTATACTCTTCTATAAATTAAACTAACGTACCTTTTATTTATTGAATTTCGTTGTCCTATTTAGAAATTCTGTTTTTTAATTAATCAAAGTTATCCGAATGAACTTAAATATTTGAATCTGGTGATTAGATGCTTAAATCTTGAATTTTAGTATGTTCACCATTCAGTTTAATGTTTGATTCAAATGACTTAAATTATTTTTAGAGAATTTAAATACTAGAGTCTAAGGATTTAATGAGATTCTCTTATGTCCTCATATTGGTAATATTTTCGGTCTTTTGTTTGGCTGCAACAGACCTAATCGATTATTTAATATCTTTTACAAAGCCTTGCCATTCTCCTTATTCATTAGATTCACTTGAAACAGGTCTTCTCAGTAGCAAATATTTTGGAAATAGCTTTGTTGACTTAAGTTCTTCATCACTAAATTAGAGCTCTCTTTCTACAATCATTTAAACTTTGACTCTGTAGCTTTCAGCCACTAGCTTTTACATGACTTTCTCATAAGATTCAGAGATAACTGCGATAATAAAATTCATGAACATAACATTTAGAATCATTACAGCTATAATCCAAACTAACCATGAAACAATTACAAGCATAGATGATTAATCTTTGTATGAATCAACATTTAAAACCCCAAAACCTCTTTAGTAGTTTGAATGATAAAAATAGTCTATTAAGTCATACCTTTTTAGGGTCTTAATATGGTTTTTTTAAGGAATTATTTTTTAAATGTAATTTAAATTAGTGTCTATTTACAGAAGTAAGTAAAAATAAATGAAAAAATTTAACAAATTTCCTGAGTATGAGATCAATAATTTAATGGTAAAAATAGAGGCAATAAAGGTTCCTATCTTTAGATTGATTTATATTTTTTGGTTATAAGGTACCTCAATCATAAGGGCAATACAATAAAAAAAGTAATGAAGGATGAAAAATAATTTTACAACAATTATCCTTTATATTACCTCATTGTGGAAGAAAAGGTATAAATGGAATTCGCCATTAAGTATTATGCTTAATTACAGTCAAAGTTTTTAGAGAGCAAAAGCATAGTATATAATTATATATTATTTTATTTAAAAAAAAGAAATCAAGTAGCATTAAGATTTTCCTTCCTAAAAATGACTTGCTGAGAGTTTTTAAACTAATAAAAAAAGTTAAAGATTTATAATATATATAATATATATATATATATATTTAAATTATGACATTACCCCAAAACCCCAATTAATGCTTAGTCTATGAGTTGATAGTGAATTGACACACGTTTATTAATGCGAAAATGCGACTAAGCGACAATTAATAAGGACTATAGTCGAAGACTAGGTTGATTGAGAGTAGTCGTGACTAGTCTGAACATGAAAGTCAGAGTATACAACTACCCTTCACCATTGTTCATTTAGATGGTTTGTGATTAAGTCTTGATTACTACTATTAACTTTTAAATTTAACTTAACTATTAATCAATCTAATCAACCACAGTTATAACCATTTGTCTTAAACTTAAGATTGAAGGAGGCGACTAAGTGCAGACTAGTAGGACTAGGTAGTCTTGTAAGTATATTGATCATGACTTAGTCGTAGGAAGTCGAAAGGTCGACTATCAATGTACATAGCACTAATACTAATAAAAATCTTCAAACCATCAACACCCTCCACCATTGGTGGTTTATGGTGACTTGGAACAGCTTTCACTCATTAAAAACCCAAAAACCCCTTAATGAGGTTTATAAGTGCTTTGATTTGTAGGGAATTTGTTAAGGGTTGGGGTTATTAATAGGTTTTAATGTGAAATTTATAGTAAATGTATTTAATTTAATCACTCAAAATGCACCTTAGGATCATGTGGAAGAGGTCTGAAGTTTATATTACTTAACCACAACTCTATCTACTCTATTGATATATCTGATCTAGAGTTTGGTTTTATTATTATTGACTCTGCCATTTGTTTCATTGATTGAGATACTCTTGTCCTGTCAATAAATTGATTTATTCTTTGTTTAGCATCCTTCTCACACCTTGTAGAGTAGTAATCGTTGCGAGGCATATTGCACTTTATTATTATTATTGCTGCTAAAGCCCACACATCCCATTAAAAGTCACCATCTCTCCAGTCTTCCCTTTCTGGATAGTACCCTTGAGTTCCCATTACAGTTCCAAGCCTTGATACTTCCACTCTTTAGGCTCTATTGAAATCGATTATTGCTACTCTTACTGGTGAAAAGTTTATCATTATATTTTCTGGCTTCAAATCTCTGTGAACAAACCCTAACTTGTGAAGCTCTTTTATACCTTGTATGGTCTGAGTTGCTATTTATCCAAGCTACTTATGATTTCTTTGATCTGTAATAAAATCTCTTAGGGTCATTTCATAGAGTGGGAGTCTGAAAGCAACATGATCCTTGGCAAGGAGAACAGCATCAAACTTTATTAAGTAGCTACACTCTTTGAACTTTGCTTGAGTGAGTACTTGATACTCATTTGTAAACTCCATCTAGTATTTATCATCACTTAAGAGATAGTTGAAGGGATACACCTTGTATGCGTATTGATGATCATTGATAACTTTCTTATCAAAGTAGTCTTCTAATATAAGGTAGCTTTAAAGTGAAGTGTATAGGTCAATTTAGGCAAGAACATGAATCTTTTTATATTGAATATTAATCATGATCTTTGTGATTTCGGATGCTAGCAGGTTGCGTGATTTCCTCACATATTCTGATTCACTAGCTTGTTCAAGCTCTACAAGATTCGAAGATTCTCTTGCTTTTCTTTTGTTTAGTAGCTTCAATTCATCTTCATGCTTTTCAATCTCTAAATCTTTCTTGTGAGCTTTTAAAAGATGCTTCCTTAAATCTCTTGTATTAGCATACTGCTTATGGCACTCGAAGCAATCATACTTTCCGTCAATTTTATCGTGCTTTAACTATACAGTTGGCTTGGCTTCTCTATTCTCTTTCATATGCCTATACCAACTAGATTTATGAGCGAAGTCTCTCTCACACTACTCACAAAAGTATACTTCTACTTCTTCAGTTT
>ARYC01022736.1:0-13791 GCA_000711775.1 Oxytricha trifallax
CTTTAAAAGCATCCTTTCATCTCAAGTAAGCTTAGTCTTCTAACTTTATAGAAAACCTAGTACTGCTATATACTTGATGAAAGAGCGCAGCAAATTAAACAGAGAGAGAAAGTCTCAAGTAAAACATGAATTGAGTAAGAGCCTCTTCAAAGATTTATAAAACCCAGAAGAGATGAACATAGATGCAGGAGCTGGCACTAAGAGAAGAAACATAGGCCCAAGCAAGCCCTAAGAGAAAGAAAAGAAAGAGAAGCCAAATCCCTTTACGGGCAAATTTAATATGTGAACTTATTCATTCATTTAAATCTAAAACTTATTAATATACACAAAATCTCCCTTCTCTTGCGCATACTTTAGCTTTATCATCGCTGACTCTCTTAACAGCACTCTTAATAAAATCGACTGTATCTACTTTAAATCATGCATCAGATGGTAGAGCAGCAATTTCTTATAATGACCTTTCAATAACCCCCAATAAATTCAATTCCATTGAACTAAGGCCTATAAGGAACATTAAATACAGGTGTTATATTAAGCCTTTCATATTCCTTCCTTGAGTCTTTAGTTTTATGAACTGACAAGTTATCAACGAATAGAATAATTTCTTAAGCAGCGTACTTATCTCTGAGTTATTGCAAGAATTTAATATAATATTCAGTCTTTATAGAACGAGGGTGAATAACATAAGTCTCGAGGCCACTATCTTCACTTATTCCACCAAGTATTGCATGAGTTTAAACCTTAACCCTTTAATCATATACTTCAATGTTGCTGTACCTCTTATACCAAGACCTAGATATGAGGTATTAAAGGTGAATACTGCCTCATCAGCGTGTATGAACTTTATATTATGCTCTTAAGAACTTTGCATTTAATCGAATATATAATTTAAATTATCCTTATAAAATGGAACATTAAAGTCAATCACTCTCTTAATGCGATTGACTGTCTTGTAAGATATCCCACTCTTTTTATATATGTTCGCTATAGATTAAGCAGAGATGTGAAGCTCAGGAAATTGGCGATGAAACATCACAGCCTCTAAGCTAGAGAGAAATGAGCCCAGTATTTAAGAGTCTTATCATTAATAAGATATTCAATATGATGCTGCTAAAATTTTAAGGGTCTCTTAGGCTTAGAATTAAGATGATAACTCTTTAAATTCAATGCTAATAGACAGTGACACCTCACAGTTGCTGGAGATTTATGGAGCAGTCTTGCAATAGATGTATAATTCAGAACAGGCTTGAGTTATTCACTATATTCATCACATCCATATCGCAACTTAAACAATAAATCTATATACTCACTGTCATAAACTGACCCCAAACCTCGCATATACTCACTTAAAATACTAATATTTAAACATTAAACCCCTACATAAACCCTATTAAAACCCTAATAAAGTATGCACTAATAGTCTACTTTTATCAATCAAAAACTCAATCAAACTACTGAAAGGGTTTTGGGGTTTTGACTGTCATGATAGAAAAGGACCAGCTGGACCTTCATGTTCTGGTCCCGAGGATTGCCCACTGGGTTTAGAGCATCCACCCAATAAATCAGGGAAAGCTTTCGCAGTTGGTTGTGGAATGTTTTATAAATTAAAATCCCTATGCATAAGAAAATTTAATTTTTAAGTTTGAATGTGTAAAGAGCTGAGAATTAAAGATGGAAAAGATGGGAAAGAAGAAGAGGATGAGCTTAAGAAAAAGGTAGAAGAATAATTATCAGAATTTAATAAGAAAAAGAAAGAAATGGAAGATGGATTTCTAGATTTCTGAATAAATCCTTAAAGAAAATTACCAAGAATATACACTTTACATATCTATCATAAATGTATTTATTAAATGTTAATTTCAAAAGTATTATGATCTACTTAAATTTTATTGCAAATTAAAGTTCTTTCTAAAAAATAGCAACAATAAAAAATGATAAGTAAAACTTTTGCACGAAGTAAGAATGTAGTCAAAAGTCTTGGAATATCTGCAAAGCTTTCAACCCTTGTGGCCACCCTTGCTATGGATCTTCAAATGAATAAGTTCATCCACCATGTCTACACGAGGACTGTGTATCAAAGAATGAAGACTTGACTCTGGGAGAAAACTCTGATTCATTTTGTGTAATTTGCTACATTTCAGGTTTAGGCGAGGCCGCAGTTATTTAGCTAAAATGCAAGCATATATTTCACTAGAGTTGCTTTTCTTATAGAATATATGGTTAGCCACAAGGATTAGCTATAAGTTTTAAACAATTCAAATGCCCCTCATGCAATCAGCATGCTGAAATCGATGAGCAGTAACATCATGATATTTATTAAATATTGGTGTAAGAAAAGGAATTAGAGCGAAAAGTGCGAGAAAAATGTGTCAAGAGGGCTGAACATGAAGGGATCCAACACGATGAGAGGCTCAAGGATCCAAAAAATGAATACTTTAATAATTTGGAAGCGTTTGCATTTGATCACTTAAATTACTATAAGTGCTACACTTGCCATAATCCATTCTTTGGTGGACTTAAATAGTGCGACTAAAATCCTAATTTACAAGGTGGTGCCGCAGCAGATGGTGCGCAAGGCAATAATGTAGTCATATAATAGTTAAATAACTATAATTAAAATGTTGAAGAGGATTTAAATTTATCAATTTTCTTATATGTTTGCTAGTTATAATCTGTCCCCTAACACTCGAGCATTTTATATAAGGCAGTTATATATATTTTTAATTTTTGCATTTCAATCAATGAATTATTTAAGCTGTAATTTTTACACACCCCAATAATAATTTTTTTCCATTTTCTACCACATAAATTAAAAAAATTTGATTCTTTTATAATAGAATAACAATCACCATGATCTATAATGTTCAAAGTGTAAATTTTTCAGCAATGACAAAACATAGAAGTATGGCATCACTTACTGTCAAGTGAAGGGACATGGCCAAACTTACATTTAATATAAGTGCAATTATTGCTGCAACATAGCTGCTTACCATTGTGAAAATTATTTTTATTAAAAAAATTATAAACATAACTTTAATTTAATTTTAAATTTCTCAAATTCATATAGAAATTCTATTAAAGCATAATTATTATATTTGTGGAGGCTAAGACTACTATTGCATGCGATGTCATGATGGCAGTGGTCCTATTGGCCCAATGTGTTCTGGGCCAGATGACTGTCCCTTGAGATTAGAGCATCCTCCAAACAAATCTAATAAGTCTTTCGCAGTCGGCTGTGGAATATAATTATTATTAATTAATGTAGGAATACATTTGATTAGGGAACAAAATTAAAATTAGAGTAATTAATTATTAAAATCATGCCAGTTATCAAATCGAAAGTTACTTAAAATTACATTTAATTATATTCTACAGTATATCAAGTAATTTTATCTGGATTTTACTATTGCAAATATTCCTAAATCATGCCATCAGGAAGCGAGATATTTTGATTTTGAGCTAACTCCCAAAAAGCAATATATTGCGTTTTTCTCACTTGCCAAAAAGATAAATTCATTAAAGCAATAAAACCATCATCTTATTTTTAATGCGCTATCCAGAGAGTATAATATTGTAATGTTTGGAGACATTTCCCAAAACCCCAAAACTGAAGGTAATTAATAATTAATTAATTTTAATTTAATTAATTTTCCAAATTCGATTGTATTCCTACAATATTATTAATTAAATCATTCAATAATTATAAATTAAAAATAAAATTTGAATTTATAGTATATCAGTATTTCTTTTTTATTTAATGAAGATTTTTGTTTAAAAATGATTAATAATTCTTGTGAATGTGTAAAGAATTAAAAATTAAGGATGGAAAAGATGGGGAAGCTGATTTAAAAAAATAAATCGACAAGCAAATGAAGAAGTTTGTTGATAAGAAGAATAAAGATAAGGATTAATTTATGGATTTCTGAGATTATTAAACATAAATAATTCATAAAATAATATAAAATAATTAAATAATTTAATAATAAAATATTTAAAAAAAGATTTAATATAATTTTCAAACAATTTTATTTATTTTTCATATTTTATAATTTATTGAAAATTTGTGTTTCAAAAATTAATTTAATAAAGACATTAACATAATTTTTTTATATATTAAACAATGAGAAAAAATGTTTTGAGTAATATAAATAAATTAAAAATATGATTTTAAAATCATTTAAGAATATTCTTAAATTTTATAAAATGGACCTAATTGAAAATATTATCAATAAATTGATGAAATAATGAATAATAAACAAAAATACATTATTAATTGATAACGTTTTCACTCTTTATATTTAAGATGACTTAATTATCAGTTCCAGAGACCCTCACAGTGGAGTTTAATCTCTGAAACTTCACATTCATAGAAAATAAGCAATGTTTACCACTTTTTACTCTCTATATATTATTAAGCCCTCCTAAATTTGTTTATAATCTTGACATCTTAATTAGATATTGCTCTACTGAAATCATCAAACATAATATTTTACAGAGATAATTTACCAATAAACTATGAATAATTTATATAAACTGAAAAGTTCTTCTCAATATGACAACACCTAAAATATCTACTTATCATGAAATTAAGAAAGAATTTTCGCATAAAACTTTCTAGTCTTCACTTTAAGCAGATAAACCAAGTTTCACAGCAGTACCTGAAAATAATTTAATGAAAATTCTCTTCATAATTAATGCAAATAAAAATAAAAAATATAAAATGAGTACCTGCTAAGAAACTGGTAAGATGTCAGTTGCTCAAGATCAGCATTCAGTTTTTCTGTATTCACCACCTGATCGTTTTGTGACGTCTAAATTATACAGGTCTTCACTTGTAGAGGGATGGATGCCTATGGTGGAATCCAAGTCACGTTTAGTCATTCCCAATTTCATAGCTACTGCAAATCCACCTATTACTTCATTTAATTTAATTATTAGATGAAGCAAATCAATCAATGATTCATTATAAAAATTAGGCTTTTCAGAAATTTATAACATTTATTTTCATCGGCACCAGGCCCAAAGTAATGCAACCCCAAAACCCTTTCATCCTAAGTTTTATCAACAATCAGCTTCATATATGCAATTTTAGTATTATTCTTGTATATACTATACTATAATGGCGTTGATTCTCTGTGATAAACCTCAATGTTATCAGCGCCATATTACTTCTGTGCTTCCTCCTCACTGAGTCCTACAAAAGAGTACTCTGTCGGAGAAAATATCGTGGTTGGAATTAGATTGTAATCTGTGGAGTAGGTTTTAAGAATTTAGTCTTCTGAAAGTTGATTTTATTTTCTTTGGAACACTCTGTGAGCTAGCAGTCTCCCACTTTTTTAAGCAACTGGCATCAAATATACAGATTAAATGAAGTATAGATTCACCAAATAAATAAATGAGATATAAAATATAATTAAATCAACTCAGGAACATTTTAGACTACATCTCCTACTGCGTATATATGATCAATACTAGTTCTTTCTCTCTCTTCCTATCTTCCAACGATTTTATTAATTTTTAATTAAATTTACTAATCAGAATCAACAGAACGAATTAATAATAGAACATGGCTAAATCATTACTATTTTATTAATAATTACAATTTTCTTTGAGTGTTAATCCAATAAAATCTGAGCATTTTCAGCTTGGAAACCAGCAGGATTAGCATCTCTCCCAATAGCCACCAGAATGGTATTAACCTTCACTTTCTTTAGATTATTCTTGTTAGTCTCTAATTCCACTTCATACAGCTTGTCCTCCAGTTTCTTAACAGATTTAATCACAGTATTTTTCATGAAGTTTATACCCTCTTCTGCTAATTATTCCTCTACTTTATTCGCCATGTCGTTGTCAAATACTCTCAAGAACATTTTTAACTATTAAAAAGTGCAAAATATGTGAGAAGATTATATTTAAAGAAGGAGGATCTATTTGCAAGAATTACTTCATTGCCAAGGCCAGCTAAGAAACCTGCACATTCCACAGCTATATAACCTCCACCTATCACTAGAGTCTTCCCTGGGTTCTCTATTTAATAAATAATTTAACTTATTTTATGTATAAATGAATGTTTCATCCATTATTATATTCTTTAATAAAATGACTTGGAAATTAGGTAAAAAAAGTGATATAAAATATCTCTTTGAGACTGAAAAGATCATCACTAGTAATTGCATAATCTTTAAGTTCAGGTAAGTTTTCGTAGTGGCGAGGTCTAACTCCAGCTGCAATTACAAAATTGTCAGCTTGTAGTTCATATTAGGAATCTGCTGAATTTCTACTTAATAAATTTAAATTTATTCACGATTTTTATTTGATTTTGTCTTTAGTCCTTATTAACTTAAACAAATAGTTCATTGATTTTTTTAATTTGAATTAGTGGTTGCTGCTTATTTTTATGGGTAATTAAATTTCACAGTATGCTCATCCTTAAATGAAGCTCATATAAATCACTTTTAATTTATTAATATATAAAATCAAATATTTCTAATTAAATATCAGCTCTTGCATCTATAAAATCGACACCAATCTCTTTAAGCTTGTTTTTATAACCAAAATTAATGCCCTTAATGTAGTTTTGTATATTAGTGCGCAGTGCCTCCCAGTTGTTGGTCAAGTGACCTGGTTCCTTCGTGGTCCATCCATAATCACTTCCCATTTCGATATTTACAAGAATATTATAATAATATAAATTCTAAAATAAATCAAGATCGTAATAGATAACAAAGTCAGGGTAATGGTGAGTGGAGATTGAGAATATATAAGTAATAAAATTAAATTAATTTAAACATAACATAATATTGTCAAATAATTTTTGTAATTTAAATTTTTTTATTATTATTTTAAATTGTATATATTCCTTAGAATGTTATATTAATATTAATTTTAATTTTAATTAATATTTAATGAGAAATAGCAAATAATTATATACTATTAATTATATAAACATCTTTCTTAGATTAGTTTCAATAATATTCTAATTATAATAATTTGAACAGTCACTTCACATTCAATTGCAAAGAACTTTTAAAACATCATCTTTTTAGAGAAAAATACATAAATATGTAGAAAAACGAGGGAAAACATGTTAATGATAGATACAGAATTATTAAATAAGTCGGAGAAGGGCTTCTTACAGAGTAATTTAATTTAGTTTGTGAAAAAAATAATATGCTTATTATTATCTTAAAACACTACTTAATCATTAAATTCCTGTTAACTTAAAAAAAAATCCACTTTGAGCTTGTATCTCATATAATATTTGCTACTGAGAATGAAAAATTTTACATAATTGTTTTGTAGTTTATAAACGACTACTACCACATTATTTGTGAATATAATGTGAATATATAGAGTTTATTAAGTGGAAGATTAGCGTTCTAATTAAATTTACGCAATGAAAGTAATCGCACTGCAGCATCAGAACGACTCCAGGAAGGCCAAAAAGCTGAAACTTATGAATTTGCACATTTAGCAATTTCAGCAGGAATTCAAGAGAGAAGCCAAGTTTTTGAGAAACTTCAATCACCCGCACATCATCAAGATGGTGCACTCGAAGATGCGAAATGATAGCTTGAAAAATGGAAGCAGCGATGATGAAAATTGTAGCAGTGGCCGCAGACCTAAATCTGGGGAATCTAGAAAGAGCAATAATAGTAATAGTAGCGGTAGTAGCAGTGGGAGAGATGAACCTGGGGGCGAGCGATCAGAATTCGATTAGTACATTTTAAACTAAAGTCAATTAGTTCAAAAATCTCCATACCAGTGTTATTATATAGATTGTTAATGTAATCAGAATATTAAGTACATTGTTCTAGAATATGCAGATAACGGGGACTTATTCGACTTCACAGTTGCATTTTAAGAACCTCTAGGGGAGGATATATCCCGATTCTATTTTCATTAGATTCTCTCAGCTGTTGAATATTTGCATTTAGACCAGAAAATAATTCACAGAGACCTCAAGCTCGAAAATGTTCTCGTTGACTCGCTATTTAACCTTAAGATTTGCGACTTCACTTTAGCGAAGACAGTCTCGGAGGGAAGTGTAGTTGGTGTCTTCTACTCTCACTGTGGAACTGAGAGATAAACTTGATAATAAATAACATGCAAATTTAAGTTCTCGAGTTATTAAAAAAAATAGACTTGATCAAATTTATCGAAATTGATTTTTATTATTTACATGGCCCCTGAAATCTTAGAAGGAAAGCCTTATAAGGGAAACACTACCGACATTTTTGCTCTGGGAGTTATCTTATTTTGCATGGTAACAGGGGTGATGCCCTTCTATTAAAAAGCTACTAAGGAAGATCCACTCTACTCCCTTATTTATAAGAACGATGAGAAGGGTTATTGGGAAACACTTCATAAAACCTACTAGAATTAGCCGTGCTTCAATACAAATTTAAGCGACGACTTTAGGAAATTTATTTGGAGTTTTTTTGGATATCACTACTTCGAGAGAATCACATTAGACAGAATTAAGATTTAAAAGTGGTTTTTGGGCTATGACCCTCTCATCTCTCGGGAAAATGTTATCAAAGAAATGGCTAGAAGAAAGTAAATACTTGAAGATAGATATAAAAATAATCCAGCCATAGCTTAACAAAGAATAAAAAATTTACGCATAAATTGATACATAGTACTATTAAAGAGAATTTCATTAATCTCTGTAACTTTTCATAAGATTAAATATAGTACAAGTAAAACTTCTAACATTAATTCATTCAACTTTTATTCACTTTTTCCAATAAAATTATCGGTAAATGCAGATTATAAAATGCATTACCTCCCTATATACATTTTTAATTTCGATATTTTCTTTGACTTAAGTGGAAATATGGAAAAGTTTCTTAGGGATGCAACCTACGTTCACACAAGTCCCACCCAGTCCCCAGGTGTTCCCTTATGATGATGGCTCTACATAGTCAAATAATGCAACTGTCATTCCAAGTTTCCTAGCTTCTTAGGCAAAGCTCAGTCCTCCAGTACCTCCTCCTATCAATAGTATTTATATATTTTTAACATAGGTTGCTTTAAATAAATAATTCATTAAGAGTATCAATGAAATATTAATGTAATCACTATTACATCATATTTCTTGCCCTTTGTGAATGGTAAATTGACTTAACTTCCTCCAGGCTTCATCATCTTTAAAGTCATTGATTTTAAATCGATTTTCTTTGGAGCAGCTCCTGCCCCACTTCCAAGGTTTTCAGTTGAAAAATTAAACTCCGTATTTTTATCTTATTATTTAATCCTAGTTACTAATTAAAAAAGGAAATATTATATGTAACAATTTGTAACATGTACAGGTTTTTCTCAATTCATAATAAAAAAAAGATTTAAAGTTTGGTTCTTAATATATAAATAAATTTTTTCCAAATTATTTCCTCATGTTATCTTATGAAATGTAAAGATTAATAAGATTAATACTCAGATAAAAATATATATTTTTATGTAATTTTGCATTTTGAATGTTTCATAGCTGGCAATAGGCCATCTAAGAACCTCTAAGTCTAGGAAGTGGAATGCTGAGCAAAAGTGCTAGAAGTATAAAGAAAATACTTCTAAAAAGTATGCATTTATTTATAAAAGAATAATAGTTTAATTCTTTAATTTTATAACCATAAACTCAATTTTCTTTTAAATTTAGATGATTTTAATTATTTCTTTAATTGCAAAGAATTATCTTGAATTTATTTCTCTGAAAGAGATCTTTTAGGGGTGGTATACTAAAATAAAGAAAATATTTTAAAGTAAATTCAATAAAAAAAACTTTATATTTTAATTTAATCAAATTATATCAATAATCCAATATAAAAACAGTTATAGATATTTTGAGTTTTAAATTTGTTCCTTAAAATTTGGAGATATTTAAAAGTGATAAAAATATTCAGTGAATGTTTTATTATGTTATCATATAAAGAAAATAATATATTAATATTCCAGTAAATACTAAAATAAAATATTTTGAATATGCTCGCCGCCAATCTTTTGAAGATTATAGGGGTAATAATAGTAACAAATAAACAGAAAAGTAGAAATTAATTATAATACTATAAATTTAATAAATCTAAATTGATAAGGGGGGGGGGAAGTTTCCTGCCCCCAGACAGTTTCCTGCCCCAAAAGGTAGTTTCCTGCCCCCAACATTAAATTTTATGTTTTTGCAATAAATTTAAGAGAAAAAAATTAATTTCAATTTCAATAACCATAACCATGTACTATACAACATTTATTATTATATAATTTTCAAGCTACATAATTATTCTTTCCCAAATTATATATTATTGACAAGGCTAAAATAAGTGTTTTTTTTTAATAGTTAATGTAATTTTCATTAAATTTTAAATTGATTATCAAGGTAGAAATGATATTTTAAGCTAAATTTATTAAAAAAACTACAAAATAATAGATGATAAAGATTCTTTGAAAATTATAAAAATTGCATATTTTTATGTATGGGGCAGGAAACTACCCCCCCCCAAATTGATTTATATTATCTATTTAAGATTACGCTTTTACCCAATATTTCTCACTCTTTCGACCTAGAAAAATCCAAAGACAACTATGCAAGGAAGTAATACCTAGAGTAGATATTTAAATAAAATCCTATGAAAATAAATAGATTATTTGTGGCAAAAAGGTATGTTTCTATTTTCTTTTT
Organism: Oxytricha trifallax; assembly: GCA_000711775.1. Classification (NCBI taxonomy): domain Eukaryota; phylum Ciliophora; class Spirotrichea; order Sporadotrichida; family Oxytrichidae; genus Oxytricha; species Oxytricha trifallax. The sequence goes on from ARYC01022736.1 coordinate 10,670, forward strand.
CTCATTCTTTTAATACCTACAAAGCATAAAATGGAAAGCTATCCTATATGCCCCAGAGAAACAAGAACTCAATTTTATCGAGCGGAGGGTTCTCAGACATTTCAGATTGCAATGCCAGCGATATGAAAGACAGCGTATCTAACCGTTCAGCTGGAGACTTTTACGACAACTACTACAGCGGTAAGACAGTAGCCTTCAGGCAGTTCAACACGTACGGTGCTGAAAACAACTTTTAACATGGGCACAATCAGTAAAGCAACAACTTCAATGATGGAGATGACGAGAACGGAGTCGGAGACTACAACATACCACTTGATTACGAGTTCAATCCAAAGCAGTTTTACTGGCTCTTTAATCCACAACTGAGATTCAACAAGCGTAAGGGCTTTTGCGTTGATGATGAACTTAAACCCAAAGATTTCATGATAATGAGAGAGCTTAACAGGAAAAGCCTCACTAATTTCCTAATCAAAGCAGTCAAGGAAAGTCAATACCTCTCTACAAGCTTTGATGGATCAAACGGGCAAAGTTTGCTCAAAGGTGGAGATCAGGACCGCAGCATGTCGACTAATGATCAAGGAACTATGGAGACTGTCTATTCACCTTAATAAAAATAAATCATTGTTACTGATGAAGATGCAAGCATGGTTATATATACTATACTTGAATTTTATTTGATGGAGGACATTTCAAGTCCAGTTAAAGAGCCTGAGATCTGGAATGACGCCAAAATCGATCGCGAAGCCAAGAATATCTTGAAAGATAGAAGATTTGGATAGATTATTCCAAGCGATACAGTTGCTCATCTTGAGTTCTTCTACAATACATTGATCTTAGGTCATGAGACTGATAATCCTTTCAGAAACCCAGATGACTACCCTGCCCTACTTTATCAGCAAAACAATGAGTCTCCTGACACCCTGCTCGATATTCATAGGAAAATTATCTTTCCTGGTGAGCCTAAACCTGACTATAACAATAACGATTCAGAGCTCCAGAGTGTGTCTTCCTTGGGCAAAAAGTACGATTGGTATCCAAACAGACTGATTGAATCTCCTCTAAGTGTGTTTACACAGTCTCCAAGTCCCAAGAAAATCAATCCTTAAGAGAGAAGACAGTCGCATGAATTTTCTCTCAAGATAAAGTCCTTTGATTTCCCAGATGGATATAACCCTTCACCTAGCAAGAACCTTAATATAGTTAAAAAATTATAAAAAGTTAATCTCATCCATTATTATATATTTAATTGTTGAATGTGAGACCTCAGCCCAAAGGAATCAGAAGATTCACCTAAGCTGTGTTGAATCCAATCCATGAAAAATTCATGGAGTATGAAGAAATGGAAATGTGAACAAAATGAGACTTCATCCATCCAGTTAATTTCTCATATAGTGTGTGTTTTTATAAGATAAGTCACACAGACACACATTTCACTTTTTAAATATAAAATATTAATAGAAGGATTCTTGTGAGAAAGACTTCTTCATTTATATTTTGATATATTTATATTATTTATTTTAACTTAAAAGCTTTCATTTACAATTAATTCTAAGAACCCTACTTTTAAATTATAAGACTTTATATAATCAATAAAATGGCTTGAACTATATAATGTGTATTATTTATTTTTTTAACTATTCTTAAAGTTTAAATAATTTGTGATTAAGTTAAGAGACATATAACAAGCTCTTTTGTTTAATCACATTGTTGGTCTAAGATTTAATGATTTTCAATCACTTCGTTGTTGATTAATGAAGTATTTAAATAAAAAGGTAGACCAAATATTATATTAAGATTGATTTTCTCAATCGAGGTCTCTAACATGTTAAAGGGCCTGCTTGTATGTGATCATGCATTTGTAGGCGCACTCCATTTATTTACAAATAGTAAAATATATTAATCAGGCATGATGCTATTTTTGGGTAAGAAAATGTTAATGCAATAAACGTCATCACTTTATTGTTTAATATTTCTTTTAATAAGTAGGGAATAACCATTTTGCCATATATTTTTGCAGATTTCATTGAGGAAAACAATATCGATGTCAGTTCTGGAGCATTCAAAACCCCAAAACCCCTTAATGAGGTTTATAAGTGCTTTGATTTGTAGGGAATTTGTTAGGGGTTGGGGTTATTAATAGGTTTTTATGTGAAATTTATAGTAAATTTATTTAATTTAATCACTCAAAATGCACTTTTGGATCATGTGAAAGTGGTCTGAAGTTTATCTTACTTAACCACTACTCTATCTATTATATTGATATGTCTGATCTTGAGTTTGGTTTTATTATTATTGACTCTGCCATTTGCTTCATTGATTAAGACACTCTTGTTTTTTCAATAAATTGCTTTATTCTTTGCCTTGCATCCTTCTCGCACCTTGTAGAGTAGTAATCGTTGCGAGGCATATCGCACTCTATTATTATTGCTGCTAAAGCCCACACATCCCACTGTAAGTCTCCATCTCTCCAGTCTTCTCTTTCTGGATAATAGCCTGGAGTTCCCATTACACTTCCAAGCCTTGATACTTCCACTCTTAAGGCTCTGTTGAAATCAATAATTGTTACTGTTACTGGTGAAAAGTTCAACATTATATTCTCAGGCTTGAGATCTCTGTGAACAAAGCCTAACTTATGAAGCTCTTTGATACCTTGTATAGCTTAAGTTGATATTAATACAAGCTATCAATGATTTCTTTGATCAGTTATGAAATCTCTGAGAGTCATCTCAAAGAGTGGTAGTCTGAAAGCTACATGATCTTTGGCTAGGAGACCATCATATAGCTTTATTAAGTATTTGCATTCTTTAAACTTAGCCTGAGTGAGTACTTAATACTCATTAGTAAACTCCATTTCATATTTATCATCACTAAGGAGATAGTTGAAAGGATATACCTTGTAAGCATACTGATGATCCTTAATAACTTTCTTGTAATAGGAGTCCTCCAGAATTAGGTAGCTTTAGAGAGAAGTATCTAAATCAATCTATGCTAGTACTGGAATTTTCTTGTTTTATATCTTAATCATGATTTTAGTGACCTCTGATGCTAAGAGGTTGCGTGCAATCCTCACATACTCTGATTCGCTTGCTTGTTAAAGCTCCAGCAGCTTAAAGAGGTTCCTT
>ARYC01022737.1:0-10450 GCA_000711775.1 Oxytricha trifallax
AATACTCTTAAAACTTCCCTTGAAACTTGTAGGCTTGGAATGCTCTCATATAAGCTCTCAGTTATATAGGCAGTTTTAAAATTTTAAATTCAAATTTAAATATGAGCGCTAATATTTTAAGAAAAACAACAACACTTCCATCAATCTAAATGAGACTTACCTTTGGCGTCAATAAAAAGTGTGATAGCTGTGAGATGAACTCTCATAAGGAACTACCAGAGCTATCACTTGAGGTCTCTGTATTAAAATAGAAATTAATAATAGAAAATAAATGGCAAACCAAGTGTGTGGGAGACAGAGAGGAGGAGAAAGGTATTAATGAAATTCCTATAAAAACTGAAGAAGCTGAAATCTATTTTTGTGAGCTATGTGAGAGAGATTTTGCTCATAAATCAAGCTGGTACAGACATAAGAAAGAGCATAGAGAAGCCAAGCCCACTGTATATTTAAAGTATGATAAAATATATGGAAAGTATGACTGCTTTGAGTGCCATAAGCAATACTCTCATACAAGAGACTTGAATAAAAAAAAAAAGAAAGAGAAAGAAGCATCTATTAAAAGCTCACAAGAAAGATATAGAAGTTGAGAATCATGAAGCTGAGCTGAAGTTCTAAACAAAAGAAAAGCGAGGGAATATTCTAAGGTCGTAGTACCTGAATAAGCTAGTGAGTTAGAGTACGTTAAGAAGGCACGCAACCAACTGACCTCTGAAATAACAAAAATTATGATCAAGATTCAATACAAGAAAATACCGGTTCTTGCTTAAATTGACCTAGATACTTCTCTTTAAAGCTACCTAATACTAGAAGAATCCTTAGATAAGAAAGTTATCAATGATCATCAATACGCATACAAGGTGTATCCCTTCAACTATCTCTTAAGTGATGATAAATATTAGACGGAGTTACAAATGAATATCAAGTACTCACTCAAGCAAAGTTTAAAGAGTGCAGTTACTTAATCAAGCTAGATGCTGTTCTCCTTGCCAAGGATCATGTTGCTTTCAGAATCAAACTCTATGAAATGACTCTAAGAGATTTCATAACAGATCAAAGGAATCATAAATAACTTGGATAAATAGCAACTCAGACCATACAAGGCATTAAAGAGCTTCACAAGTTAGGGTTTATTCACAGAGATTTAAAGCCAGAAAATTTTATGATAAACTTTTCTCCAGTAAGAGTAGCAATAATCGATTTCAATAGAGCCTAAAGAGTTGAAGTCTCAAGGCTTGGAACTGTAATGGGAACTCAAGGCTATTATCCAGAAAGAGAAGACTGGAGAGATGGTGACTTTTAGTGGGATGTATGGGCTTTAGCAGCAATAATAATAGAGTGCGAAATGCCTCGCAACGATTACTACTCTACAAGGTGCGAGAAAGATGCTAAGTAAAGAATCAAGTAGTTTATAGACAAAACCAGAGTATCTCAATCAATAAAACATATGGCAGAATCAATAATAATAAAACCAAACTCAAGATCAGACATATCAATAGAGCAGATAGAGTTGTGGTTAAGTAAGATAAACTTCAGACCTCTCCCACATGATCCAAAAGTGCATTTTGAGTGATTAAATTAAATACATTTACTATAAATTTCACATTAAAACCTATTAATAACCCCAACCCCTAACAAATTCCCTACAAATCAAAGCACTTATAAACCTCATTAAGGGGTTTTGGGGTTTTGACTGTCCCATACTAAAAACTTTACATTACAGAGCTCAAATTAGTTGGGTGGTAGCGCAGTCCATAGAAAAAGTCTTAGCAAAAATACCTCTCAGTAATATTGAATTTATTTATTAACTGATCTTATCTTATAGGGACTCATTGTATTTCAATTAGACTCTTTCTAAATTGGATAGAAAGAACGAACTTCTTCCTCCTCTCAATGAAAAGCTTAAAAGTAGAAACTAGAGCCGAACTGTTTCAAACAGTAATCCATCGAAAAACAGTCTCAATAATAACTAGACAAATTATTAAGCGACTGGCTTATCGCAAAATTAAAATGACGGTGATCTGTAAATAAAATCTTCCACTTTAAATAATATATAAGCGGCTGTGTAACAGCAAGAGGTGGGGGGTAACTTAGAAAAATTAACATAATAGTTATATTTTTATAAAAGTCAGATTGTAGCTTTAATTATGACTATTATTTATGAAAATTATTAATAAATTATAAAAATTACCTAACACACTCCTGAATCCAATTCTAACTTAGAAGCTTAATAAACCAAGAAAACATTCTTCTAAAAACTTAAGATCCCAAGCAAAATTAGATCCAATCATACCTTAATCATATTTAAATTCTAAGAAGTAATCTGAAAACCATTTATGTGTTAGATATACAATATCTCGTGATTCTAATAATAACTTAAATGATATAAATGGGGACCAGATTGGAACTAATACTCCAAAGTTAACAAGCTTCAAAATAAACAGCAGTTAGTCATTGAATCGAGCAGATGGTTCTCCTTCAGGTATCAAATTGACATAGTATCAAACTATGAAACATAATCTTCGAAGTTCGCACTTAGTTAAACCAAAGCTTCAAGAATCTTAGAATTAACAAACAGAAGGAGATGATAGTTCAAATGGACTTTAAAGCTTAAATTCTTCTGAGAAAAATAGCCCTCCTCAATTCAATTATGCTCGTTAATTCTTCAATTCAACTGTGCTTCACAAACAATAAGATAGTGTTAGCCAACAGAGCTTGATTGCAAACAAATTTAAATATGGTCAGTGGACTATCGCTGGCAAGAGCTCTGGTAAGACAAAATAAAACCAGGACAGAGTATACTTCAAATAAAACTTCTTTGATGCAAAAGAAGACTCAAAATTATTAATAATCGCTGATGGTCATGGACCTAACGGAGACCACGTCAGCGAGGCAATCATCCAAATTTTCCCTTATTTATTGAAAAACGAACTTTAGGGAGTCTTCGATCAATTTAATATGGTAGACGAATCTACCCTTGTTTAATCTACTAAATATCATCTTGAAATGAAAACATCAATTCAAAAATCTTTTAAGAAGCTTAACTAACAAATCAATCATTCCTAATTTGATGTCCTCTTGAGTGGATCTACTCTTACTGTAATTGTATAAATCAATCAGTTTGTATACTCTGCAAATGTAGGAGATTCTCGAGCTATCCTTCTCAAATCCAAGAAGCCCTAAGTGGATTTATATCAATCAAAGATATTTGAGGGCGAAGCGTTTTAGCTGAGCACTGATCACAAACCTTCTGAGTACTAGGAGAAAATTCGAATTCAGAAAATGAAAGGAGAAGTAAAGTAATCCTACAGCCAAAAGACAGGCAAGTATCAGGGAGCTCACAGAGTTTGGATTTAAGATAAAGACTTCCCTGGCCTTGCCATGAGCAGGTCTATAGGAGACAAATTAGCACATACTGTGGGAGTGATCCCAACACCAGATGTTACAATTTACAAAATAAACAGAGATGACTACGAGTATGTTATAGTCTCAGCAAGCGATGGTATCTGGGATGCCATGGAAACCAAAGAAGTTCGGGACTACATTCAAATCAATAGATTTCAAAGCGAGTTGTAAGTTCTCTGCAAAAATATTGCTATTAACTCAAGAGACAGATGGCTAGAGTGGGATCACAACACAGTTGATGATATTACAATCCAAATTTTAGAACTTAATTGAAAAGTATGAAAATAAGAATCAAACTCTAAATACATTTCACAAATGTAATAATTATTAGTTTAAAATGATTATATCAGTGACCAGGCAGCGAGGGTGTGGCCACCTCGCCATGCAGCTGGAGGAACCTAGTTCTAACCCCACCACCTGGCAAAGGTTGTCACCGGCGAAGGATCTTTTTTCTCCAGCTTGGAAACCGCAATATATGCATGCCTAGTCACTGATCAGGCTCTTCAGTCAGTAGTCACCTTTAAACAGTATAATGAGTAGGTTCTTACTATAATATCGATTTTGTTGAACTTATCGTAGCAACTCCAAGAATTCCTCCAATTCAAAGTGGAAAAATCTTCAACATGATTTTGTCATGCGAAACTTTCTTATAAACTCCATTTCTGCTAAAAAATAATTAAATGGTTCCATATTAATTAATCACCTTACCTGAGTTATATATATTACTTATTACTACTATATTAAAATGATTATAGTATTTTACCCTACTAAACTCAGGACTTTATATGAAATAATATAAAATCAGTAAATTTCATTAAAATCATAAAATTATTTAATTAATTAGAATCATAACTCCAAAAACTTAAGAATTTTAATAATTTATTAAGAGATTATTTATATAATGAATGAACAAAATATTTATTAAAATGCAAAGTTTATTCACTCATTTATTTGTAAAATTTATTTTTGCCTTTCATAATCCTACCAATGTATAGTATCACGGCATATGGAATAAAAAATGTCCATTTTAAGTTTCAGTTTATAAGCATTAAGGGAGATTCAGGTATTCTATCGAATCATAAGCCTTTTACTATTTTACCTACTGTCATGAAGTATATTAGTATGGGAATCTATCTATCGCCACTCTCAAATGATGCAACAGCCATTTATTTCATAATTATTGCAATTATCAATTTGATTTAACTCTATCTCAAGTTCAATTACTGCTATTATTTTAGTCAAATATAAATGCCTAATTTATTTTATTAGGGATGTTAGAAGGGGCTTAGATTATATTTAAATAATGTATTTTATGTATTCACACACTTTGGACTGATAATAATAAGTTTTAAAATAAAATTAAACTTCTCATTCAAAATTTAGCATCTAAAATTTATAAATTTATTTGTAAACTTAAAGCTAACAATAAATTACTGCTTCAACTTCTCGAGGCTAATCAGTGAGGTTGACGTGATAGGATAAGCAATTTGCACATACAATTACTTTTTATGCGTTGTAATTAGTATGTTCGATTATAAAACTACTAATGGAGATTTCATTTTAGCCATATTTCTCAATTTTATTCTTGGTTATATAATATATACAGTTAGAAAGCATCACTGGAATTCTAAACTTTATGAAAATCTTAGTGAAATCAAAAACCTTTAAGTTCAAAAATTTTAATAAATATTAATAAATTACAGAGTGTAAGAATATTTATAAAGTTTTTATTTTTGCTCTATAAACATAAATAAATCATTTAATTTATGAAAGAGAGTATATTTTTTTATTTATTAATTTTTATTATTATTAATTAAGGGTAGGAGATTTTTATCTATAGAATGATAGAATGCATAAGAAATTACTCTTTTGACGATCAATTAGTGCTTTAGGGTGCATTGAAGAATCACAAAATTATTTGTGATAATAAAAAATGTCTTTGCAAAACACAGCAACTTTTAGAGTAAATTGAGGATGAAGAGTAGAAGTTTATTATAAAAAATTAATATCAAGGCTTGGGAGATTCCGAATAAGAATAAGATTATAACCTTAAAAAATAAGGAGAGATGATAAGTGGGCATGTTGAATTGAATAAACTGAATAGAAGCAAAAATAGTTAAATATAGTACAATTAATCCATCACTTTTTAAAGTTTAAACTACTCATTTCTCTATAAATCACAACAAAATCAATCATAAATCAATGATAAAATTAAATTTAATTTTAAACGTTTATAGAAGCACCACTTAAGTCGTGTAATAATTTAATGGGGAATCTTAAACTTAACTGACCAAGATATTTAGAACTGAATAGAAATCTGTAAATGGCATTTTTCTCTAAGACTCAGTGAGGTACTAGGGAGATTATAGCATTATCAAAAGTGCCAAGCAAATCTAACTTATAAATTTATTGATGTTTTGGCTTGAGAATATCTATTAGGATTAGAGTCAACATAGAATGAAACTTATCCAGGCCTTTAAACTGAATCAATTTGATAAGAAATATGATTTATAAAGAAAGGAAACTTATTTTATCAAATCAAGTTTATCTAGTCCTATTTAGTAGGTAAGGACATCCTGGCCATATACTTATTGTCTACTCTAGAATCATCTATAATAAATAATTTGCTTTATATCAACTCTTAAAGCTTTATTGAGACAAAAAGGACTATATTTTTACAAACTAAAATTATTTCTAGAGAATCTTATTATTATTATAAACTGACTCTTTAAGAAAACTTAGCAGTCTTTTGCTATCAGAAAATAATTTACACTTAAATTGATAAGAAATTAAGCAACCTTACTCAAGAAAGTCTCTCCATTTAAGCGATAGAGAGGCAGATTAGATTTGAAAATTACAATCACAAAATAAATTTATACCTGGATTAGTCAATCGTAAAAATATAATAAATATGGGGAAGTCTTAATAAGAATTATGTTCAAAATTATCAATAGACAAATAATACTCTTTAGCCTCAAGCTAACTTTCTTATGAAATTAAAACTATTAATTTAAAGTATTTATTTTTACATGAATTCTTTTAAAAATGCTTAAAACTATTTTTAATATCAAGCCTTTTAATAAATTAAGCTAACTAACCCGAGATGTTATCAACGATATAAGATAAAAAATTTTAATCTTAACAAGAGTACTTAAAATCGGAGGTAAACTTTGACTTTGCAAAATTATATCAAGATTTAGTAGACATGATCTAGTAAAGTGATAAAGTTGAGAGAAAATTTGAATTAATAAGGGAAATCATGCCTGAGCATATTTAGGTCATAATTAAATACGAAATATTCTTGAGGTTAATTCTCAATCATGAATATGATTCACTTAAACTTCAGCAACTCATATTTAATGAAAAAGCTATTAATGAATTTTGTAATTGAAGTTTTTGTTAAACATTAAAAAATACTTATCTCATATCTGTGCTAAATCAAAAAAGACTGATATTAGGGAAATCAAAAAGTAAAGCTGTGTCTGAACTTTTTGATTCAAATAAAAAGATTGGGGTGGTAATAATTAGTGCTAATAAAAAGAGCCTGGGAAAAATTTAATTAATTAATCAAGAAATATTGAACATGACTGGTTAATTATTTTTAATTAAAAAAGTTTCAATTACTTTTTTATCAATGAAAAACATTAACAATAATTTTTAGTCAAAATTTAATTGGCTAAAACATTCTGAGACTAAAGAATTAAAATGTATCTCAATTAATTTCATTTGATATGGTTACTGAAAGTCAGCATAATAAATACTTAGAAGCCTTTCTCTAGAAAAAATCCCAGTCTAATTTCATAAATTAGGCTCAAATTCTTTGGGTAAAGCAAAGCAATCAAATTTAATAATACTACACTTAAAACTATTTTACTATTGATAAAAATAATTATAGTTATTATTTATAAGAGTAGTGAATGGATTTATAATGCCAGTTTATATATGCATTCAGCCATTCTTTGAAAGAGTAAATGGCTTGTAATTTTTGGCTTTTATCAAGAAAATAAAGAAAATCAAATTTGAAGGATGCAATTTATCTGCATTCAAAACCCCAAAACCCCTTAGTGAGGTTTATAAGTGCTTTGATTAGTAGGGTAAAGTTGGGGTTTTATTAGGGTTAGTAGAGAAATTAGGCCAGTTTGCAAAATGAGAAATAGAAATTAGCGATTTTTGGGGTCTATTTATGATGAGAAATATTTAGATTTACTGCTTAAGCTTAGGTATGGTGCGAGTATTAATATAGACTAACTCAAACCAGTTATGAATTATGCTGCTATAGCAAAGCTCCTGCGCAAGAGTGCCTCAACAGTTAGGTATCATTGCTTGTTAGCTGTTTAGCATTTCAATTCTGGTTCTTGATAACATCCTGTAAGAAAACAAAAGTTCTCTTAGCACCATATTGAATATCTCTGCGATTCTAAGACTCTTAAGTATTGGGCACATTTCCCACTTGACTAGCGAGCTGTGATGTTTCATCGCAAGTTTCCTGACATGCGTATCTCACCATAGACTATCGCAAATATTTATTGAAGGAATGGTATTACCTTCAAGACTGTCAATAGAGTGAAGAGAGTGATTGACTTTACTCTGCCATTTTATAGTAATAATTTAAACTATATATATGATTAAATGCAGAGGTCTGTTGATAATAACATCAAGTTCATACACGCTGATGAAGCTGTGTTTACGTTCAACACCTTTATTAATAAGTCTTGGTACAAGAAGTACGATAATATAGAAGTGTATGACTAAAAGGTTAAGGTTGTCACTCACGCAATTTTGGCTGGTATCAGTGAAGATTCAGGCTTAGAAACTTATGTTATTCATCCTCGCTCTATTAAGCGAGAGCAGTATATAGAGTTCTTACATAAGCTAAGAGATAAGTACAACGATCAAGAGATCATCCTGTTTGTTGATAACCTCTCAGTTCATAAGACTAAGGAATCTAAGAAAGCTTATGAAGAATTAAAGATAACTCCTGTGTATAACGTTCCTTACAGTCCTCAATTTAATGGAATCGAATTCTATTGGAGTTAGATTAAGACTCACTACAAGAAACTCTTGCTGTATCACCTAATGCATGATCTACCAATCGACACAGTAGACTTAATACAGAGTAGTTGCAAGAGAGTGGGTAAAGACTAGACTACGATATGTGCAAGGAAAGGAAGAATGAATGTTTATTAATAAGTGTTAGACTTAAATGAATGAATTATTTCACATATCAAACGAACTCTTAAATGGATTCGGCTTCTCTTTCTTTTCTTCCTCTGGTGCTTTACTAGGACCCATGTTTCTTCTCTTTGTACCAGCACCAGCATCTATGTTCATTTCATCAGACTTTTAAACTTCATTATAAAGTCTCTTGCTAACTTAATGAATGGTTTGAGACTTTCTCTCTCTGTGAACCTTTGCATTCTCTTTCATTAGAAATATACCAGTTCCAGGTTTCCCTAAAAAGTTATAAATCAAAGCTTACTAGAGAGATAAGGATGCTTCTTAAGCTCTGCTAGCCACGTCTCGCTTATTAGTATTCCTTGCTTCTTTTAATCTTCAGGAGAAATAGAGTAGCGTTTCTTATGAGCTTCTTCTATAATTTCTCTCAAATAATCCTCTTTGATTGTACCAAGAACACCAAAGAAGAAGTTTCTTTCAGGCAACTTATTTGAGAGCTGCTTCTTGCTAGGAAGGTAAATAACCACTTCATCTTCTTTCATTGCATCCTCGTAGAGATTTGTGACTGAAATCTCTGGGTAGTTAGGTATTTCAATCAGTTTGATTTCTATGTTTTTAAAAGATTTCTTCTCCTCGCAGAGTATTGCTTTTAAGAATGATATTTTAGAACCTTCCATCGTTGGAAGGAATAGACCAAATGTATACATCGTTGATTAACATCAATTTATTTTACCATGCTAAGTAAGGTATCGATAGAGATCCTCCTTGCTTCTGAATCTTGATATCATTTCTTGAGCCTCAACCCTTTTCATTTGTTCATTGAATGATTCCATCTTTGTTCCTCTTCCTATTAATGAATTTCAAGTTTTAATTTATAGACTTCTGGATCCTTTCCTTTAAATCTTACTATTAAATATGGGCATCTTATAGGAGGTCAACCCTGTAAAGATACGTGGAGAAGGTTCGCAGAAGCTGTAACAAACTTCAGAGATGGAGCTCCATTTTTATCAATTTAGTTCCATTAAATTAGTACTAAATTTGTTTAAATTTAATTAGTACCGGTACTAAATTCGTTTAAGTTTAATTGGTACCAATTTAATAGTACCAAAACTTAATTAGTACCTAGTTTTAATCCAGTGAGGTTTTAATGGAAAAGTTCCAATCTGGTTCAAAACTTAATTGGTACCAGTACCAACCTGAACTTTATCTGATTTGGTACCAGAATCAAAATTATTAAGTGCAAAATAACAAAAATTATAGTTATAAACTGAGTATAAATATGAAGTCTTAGAGCTGAGATCAAACCATCATTAATGCTGTAGCAACTCCTATATATTCCAGCTATAGCTATAGAGGTTTTAAGAGCTTTATAATAGAAATTTAAATTTGAATTTAAACATGGCGGTCAACTTAAATCGTAGAGCGGCACTTTAGGAGCAGGTCAATCAATGCTTAACTTTGGTTAAACCAAGAAACAAGAAGTTATATATATTGAGAGGGAGGCAGAGCTAAGAGCTCTTGAATTTGAAGCACAGGTTTTTATTATATAGGTTTAAAACATGAAAGAGAAAGCTGAAATAGAAGTTTAAACATCAATAAAAGATGTTGAGGAAGAAAAGGAACAGCTTCAGATTTAAAGGATCAAAACTTTTGAATGCTAAGACTGCTAAAATCTTTTCTCTACTGATTCCAGTTTGAAGAGACATATGAAAGAGGTTCACTCTGGGAAAGTTAAGGTGTATTTTAAGCATGATAAGGTCGATGGCAGGTACTAGTGCACGACTTGTGAGAAGTCTTATACTCACTCAGCTAAAGTTAAGAAATATATGCAGAAGCATCACCTAAGTGAGTTCTTGATTTAAGATAAAGAGAC
>ARYC01022738.1:0-14530 GCA_000711775.1 Oxytricha trifallax
TAAACTTTATGAACATAATTATACAGGATTTAGCTTTTAGAATTTGAATCTTATTAAATCAGTATTGAATATCGACGATTCACCTAAAGTTTATAAAAGATAAAACCTCTTTTCAAGAAATCTCTATTTGCATTGGAGATAACTCCTAAAGTTTTATTACTTTGCTTTAACTTCTTACATAAACTTTATGAACATAATTATACAGGATTTAGCTTTTAGAATTTGAATCTTATTAAATCAGTATTGAATATCGACGATTCACCTAAACTTTATAAAAGATGAAACCTCTTTTCAAGAAATTTTTATTTGCCTTGGAGACAACTCCTAAAGTTTTATTAATTTGCTTTAACATCTTACATAAACATTATGAACATAATTATACATGATTTAGCTTTTAGAATTTGAATCTTATTAAATCAGTATTGAATATCGACGATTCACCTAAACTTTATAAAAGATGAACTCTTTTCAAGAAATCTCTATTTGAATTGGAGAAAACTCCTAAAGTTTTATTACTTTGCTTTAACTTCTTACATTAACTTTATGAACATAATTATGCAGGATTTAGCTTTTAGAATTTGAATCTTATTAAATCAGTATTGAATATCGACGATTCACCGAAACTTTATAAAAGATGAAACCTCTTTTCAAGAAATCTCTATTTGCCTTGGAGACAACTCCTAAAGATTTATTACTTTGCTTTAACTTCTTACATAAACTTTATGAACATAATTATACACGTTTTAACTTTTAGAATTTGAATCTTATTGAATCAGTATTGATTATCGAAGATTCACCTAAACTTTATAAAAGATGAAACCTCTTTTCAAAAAATCTCTATTTGCATTGGAGACAACTCCTATAGCTTTATTACTTTGCTTTAACTTCTTACATAAACTTTATGAACATAATTATACACGTTTTAACTTTTAGAATTTGAATCTTATTAAATCAGTATTGAATATCGACGATTCACCTAAACTTTATAAAAGATGAAACCTCTTTTCAAGAAATCTCTATTTGCCTTGGAGACAACTCCTAAAGTTTTATTACTTTGCTTAACATCTCACATAAACTTTATGAACATAATTATACACGATTTAGCTATTAGAATTTGAATCTTATTAAATCAATAATGAATATCGACGATTCACCTAAACTTTATAAAAGATGAAACCTCTTTTCAAGAAATCTCTATTTGCCTTGGAGACAACTCCTAAAGTTTTATTACTTTAGCTTAACTTCTTACATAAACTTTATGAACATAATTATACAGGATTTAGCTTTTAGAATTTGAATCTTATTAAATCAGTATTGAATATCGACGATTCACCTAAACTTTATAAAAGATGAAACCTCTTTTCAAGAAATCTCTATTTGCCTTGGAGACAACTCCTAAAGCTTTATAACTTGATAAATATTAACTATCACACAAATCTATTAATATAATAGATTACAGGATAATCTAAAATACTAACTGCTGTCAGTTTATGTACTATAATATTTGAATAACCTTGATTTAATTAACACTACTTATGTCTATCTCAAGCCCTTGAAATGACTCTAACTAGTAGTTCTCATCAGCAAGTTACTTTTGATAATGAAGATAACTGAAATCATTTGATATGTGTATCAAAATGAATTTTAAATTTATGATTTATTTATTAAATAATGATAATAAAGAATAAGAAATATTTTGCCAAAATATTTACTGTCCTCCCTATCCTTCAAACATTCAGAGTATTTCAAACCATTTGGATGAATGCATTTTCCCCTTCCCTGGCTCTGCTCTTCTGCTGATTATCAGCGAAATTCCTCTGCTACTAGCAACAGGCTCGACTCCTGTAAATATAAAATTTTGGATGTTATCTATGTAGCATGTGTTTATTGTGAATACATAGTTTCTACCATTATCCCCAAAATGAAATAATATAAAAATAATAATAATAAATGTAGATGTTATATCTGAAAAAACCTAGCAAGTCTTGTTACTATTGAATATTTTAATATTGGTGTTGGATAATAGAGTTTCTCATAAGATTACAGTTTATCAATGAAAGGCGGTCGCCACCACTAGTAGATACAACTTTTCTATTGATTTGGTTTATAAAATGATTTGTTTAGCTTTTCCTGATTTTTTTGTAAAATTAGAATTCAAGTTAATATAAAATTTAGCTATATTAAAATAAATCTACTTTTAAATTATCATTAAAATGAAGAAATAACTAATTAAGATCATAATGAGTTTGATGGATTGGATAATAGACTACAAGAAAGCGGAAGAATCAGTCGTATAGCCAGAAGAATTAAATGTATCAAGTTAGCCATTATAATACACCTTAATAGGTGAGAAATAAAGCCAGACTAATGAATTTTTCATTTAATTGGCTTATACAATATATAAGACACTTAAGTAGTGTATAGTGTATTATTAAATGCATCTTAAATTGATTCTGAATCAGTCTCAAAACTAGGCATTAGAATATTTAGAAATATATTATTTATAACAAATTAAGGTTAAAGCTAAAGTCTAAGTAAGATTTTATTCTAATTAAATATTCTCGATTCAACAACTGGATTTATCAATAAACTCTTAAAGATAAGATATTTATTATATTAAAAAATTTTATATATTAAACGTTGCAATTATAGCTTGGGTTTAAGATAAAAAACTGACACCAAAATTACCAAAAACTCTAAATCCTTCTGCAAAATAATTCATTATTAATTAATTTCAGTTGAGCTTGGTACCGATTCATTCTCACAAAATCATAATTAAAAACAATATCACCTAATTTTATTTCAACATACTTTCTTCATATTCTTAAAATATTTATTATTTTAAGATTGTGGTTCTTAACGATGGATATGCTTTGTAAATTAACGTAGGTTAAAATAATAAAATCCAATATTTTATTGAAAATTAAATGGTTTTTATTGATTATGAATGTTCATCAAGAGTCATTTATTTAATAATTTTATAGTATCAATAAAGCATTTATGAAATGTTTAAAGGAATTACTTAAACATCAAATACACTTAGTATAGAATCTGAAACAATGATAATTACTTATAAAATATGATATGTTAATTAAGTAAGTAGTTTTAATTTAACATCAATTTGAAGAATTAGAGTAGATAAAGGTAATACAAAGGTATATCTCCTAAGATCAAATAGTTTGATTGCAACTTCTTAATATATGTATTATAAATTCCAGTGTTAAATAGTAGAACTGAGGAATATTAAAATAGTTTTATGTATAAAATGAAAAAATGAAATAAATAGCAGTATTATTAAAAAGAAGTATAATATTGTAGGAATACATATTACATTGGATAATTATTTTAAATTAAATTCATAATAATTAAATAAGTGGTAATTAACTTTGTCATAACTTAAACAATATGGACTTGTTTAATAGAGAATTCAAAATCAGCAGGATTTTACCAATGGCGGTACCCTCTATCGTATTCCTATACCGAGATAATTCTACTTTTATTTTGGTATTAAAATAAACTAAACATATAACCCAAACAAATGTAGAATTATCTCGGTATAGGAATACGATAGAGGGTACCGCCATTGGTGAAATCCTGCTAATTTTGAATTATCTATTAAACAAGTCCATATTGTTTAAGTTATGACAAAGTTAATTACCACTTATTTAATTATTATTAATTTAATTTAAAATAATTATCCAAATTTAAATGTATTGCGGCAATATGATTATGTCTTTTCTGTATTGAAAGCAGAAATTTTCATTGATATAGTACATAATAGAAGTTTTAAACAATAACTGAATTCATTAAATAGATTTAAAGTACAATTAAGTTTAAAGATATAAAATGAAAAATAAATTAAACGTAGTTAGCAGATGTAAAGCTGTTATGCAACATTAAATTGAAAATTCTTGAATAACTTATAATTTGATAATTTGAAACTAATTGTTAGCTTTTTCTGAATTTTTTTAATTTAAAAATTAATAAAAACTAGAATAAAAAAAAATATAAGAAAATATGAGTTAAAGTATTTAAAATACTAATAAATATAGAATATATAAATTGATATTAAAAGAATAAATAAGCAAAATACAATAATATTAGCATTGATGGCAAATAGATATGAAAAAAAAGGTAAATTACTTTGAAACGTATTTACACCATTGTATATCATAAACTATCCTACTAAGTTAAAAAGAGTTTAAATAATGTAGATTGCATTCAAATGCTCTATCAAGTTAAATTAAACTTTCAGAAAGGTACTTTAAGGTGAGTTAAAATATTTGATTGGTTAAATGAATTTACATCTAAATATAGAAAACTTTAAATAAATCGCCATTAAATATAAATAATAATATTAAATATTATTATTTAATGACATTTAATCGAAATTTGAAAAATATAAATAAGTAATAATAACTTAAAATATACAAAGTGACAATTTGAGTTGCGTAACTTGATAAATTTTTAACTCATTAAAAAGAAATAAAAATAGGTAGGACTTTATTTATAAAAATAATAAAGTAACACTAGAAAATATATAATCATATTTGATTTTAATGGGAATTACTAAAGTTGAAGTAAAAATAAATTTAATAATAATTTGTCAACAGTAATATGATAAAAAGTTTGATAAAATGATATATAGAAGACTATAAGAAAAAAAAAATCGAGAAAAACATAATTTATTTAAATTGAGATATAAAAAGTAACAAGATTTATAAAAAATTAAATTATATAAAATTTTTCAATATCATAATTATTATCAAATTACTATTTTGACTATTTGTGCCAATATTTATCAATCAAATTATTTATGAAATTTTGAATTTTATAAAATTTTTAATGTTGTGATAAATTTTACAAAGAAAATTATGTAAAATGTATTTTAAGTATTTAAAGAACGAGGAACATAAGTAATAATCTTGGAGAACAATAAATGAAGAAAATAAAAGACGTTGGCCTGTAAAAAAAGTAAATGCCAAGCATACTAACCCAGTTACAAGTATCGAAATCACTAAAAGTACGAATAAGGTGACAACATAAAGAGTTAAGTTAAAAAGATGAGAAATATCATAGAAAAATCCTTAATAATACAAGCTTATTTGTCAGAAGGGAACTTGATCTCATCCATCACTTATTTTAGAGGTCATGAAGACACGACTCTTGAAGGAAATTCATAAAAGCCTTGATTGTAGGTTTAAACAATCAAAATATGACCACAGAGTGAGTTGTGCTCTGAACAAGGAAATGGATCGAAAATGTTCCTATAATAAAAAGTAAATTTTATTCATATTAGTATTATTGCCATCTCAAATAATCACAAATATATTTTAAAATGGACTTATGGTTAAGGTCAAATATGATTTTAAATAATATACAGACTGAAAGCATTATTCAAGCCTAAGAGGACCCCGAATAATCTGATTTACATAAATATAATGCGATATGGACAAGGGTTTGAGATACTTAAGAAAGAACTTCAGTAAATAATAATAATCCTTTTGAATACTATTAAAATTATTATAATAAAAAAATATTAAAAAAGCAGATCTACTCAATTAGCTTCAAAAGTAGGTGCGAAAGAAGCCACTTATCTTCACTTACAGTTTTAAATTAATTGAATTTCTTCTACGACTATAAATTATTTATAATATTAACCATTATTATGATATATTAATTTTTTAATATTAATTGATATAATAATTTTTTTTAATTAATATGCTATATTATTGTTAATCTTTTTATATTTTTGTTTTATTTTTAGTAGTTAATTTTATTTACAAAATATTTATATGTCTTAATTCTTGTTTTAAATATAATTTAATCTGCTATTATTTTTATTTGCATATTTATTGCTACCTAAATATTATATATGACATAATTTCAATACTTTAAAAGTATTAAAACATCAATTTTTAAAAAACTTTACAATTATTTATATATACTTTTTTATATGATTTCCATGTTAATACGTTAAATTAATAGTTAACTATTTAAATACTTTATATTAAATTGGTATATGCACTCCATAATAAATAGAAGACATTCGATGATACATACAAAATATAAGCATGAAATCAATCTTAAAATTAAATAGTCTAAATTTTAAAAGAGTTTTATAGTCATTTATTAATCTTTGTAAAGTATAAATATTTTTTTATTATTTTTATGAGTTAAAATCTAACTAAAAATTTTAGTTTATGTTTTTAAATCAAAGTATTAATACAAAAATAGAATAATTCAAGGAATTTTTCCATTATTGATATCTATTGTAATAAAAATAATATACCATTGTTAGATAAGTAAATATTTAAGATGATCAAAGGGAGTTATCTACTTATTTATATTCAAAACAGTAAATTAAATTATATTGTATTTAAACTAGCGCTTATTAAGAAAGTTATCTTTATAAGAATCCATCTAATTCAAGCTTTATTTGTAGATGGTTGGTTATTAATCAACTAAGATACTAATCTTTTAATTTGTAATAAACTATATATCAAATGTGCACCACTTTTAATATACTTTAACTGATTCATAAATAAAACAGATTATCCAGTTTTTTATTCTAATTTATCAATTAAATTGTCCCATTTCACCTAAAATAATTCTTATTTTATACAACCATACAACTGGTATGCTATGATTCTTTCTTGTAAAAAATATTCAAAAAATTATAATAAACTTTAGTATATAAAGATAAGTTGATTATAATAGATTATAAAACGATAACTAATTAAAAGACAATGAAATCTGATTAAATTTTGTCATCATTCTCATACTCATTATTCTCATTGCTTTTATTCTCTCCCACAGTTTCTCATTATAATTGAATACTAATTTAAGAAAATGAAGATTATTATAAAAAATCAATGATTAATCTTTAAATTAAAAGAAGAGACTATTAGAATTGAATCTAATGAATAGCGGTTATACTTCTCCAAGATAAATAGAATAAGGCAGATAGAAAAGCAGTTAGCTTAATCTCAAATAATCTAAAACTTAATAAAAATTAAACTACTATTTTTATAATAATAATAATAATAAATTAGCCAAATATACTACATGATATTTACAACTAAACTATTCAATAGATTCAGTAAATAGATTATAACACTATCTTAAATCAAATAAAGGCACTTACTTAAAATAATGCAAAAGTTCTCCACAAATATCAATTCCTCTACTAAAATACCACAGAAACCCCTAAACCAAAACTTCATGCTACAATTAACTTGTAAAAACATTTAAAATAACATCTCAATGATAGTATTCAATAGCAAAGCAAACAGCTATCTTGTTAAACTATATAACCTACCTACCTTTTCATCTTATAGAGATATTGCCAAAAGAGAATGATGAATCACTGATTGAAATAATTTGAAAAGCAATCATGTAAGTAAATCGAATATATTCAGATTAAATGTTCATAAGATGCAAACAGTTAAACCAAGACATAAACTTAAGCTTGATCAACTACTTAGTGTGATAACAATAAAGAATATCTCAAGTTGGATGTATTTCTGAAAACTAATGGTATTTAAAAAAAATAACTTATAATATAGTAATTATACATTTAATAAACAAATATTATCTACTACAACTCTTATTATAAATATTGACTGCTAAAGAATGTATGATGGCGATTAAACACAATATATCTAAAATTGAACTTATTTGTTTCACTTTCTAATTAAGGCTGCAAAAATATTAGCAGAGTATAATTATTTAAATGTGATTTATTTAATAATAGAGCTTTATAATATTCATTCAATTAAACAGTCAGAAATCAATATAAAAAAAGAGAAAGAAAAGTGGATAATGTATTAAATAATACCCTTATAACATATTTAAAACTACGAAAAGGCTATATCTCATGATATCAAATAGACCGAGGATCTCAGAGCCCTTCATTAGACCTAACTATATATCTAATTACTTTAAATGTGTTATGTGATGCTTTTTCAACCTCAAGCGTATTCTTTGTTCTCGTTTTAATATATATCCTTCATCCTGATATTCAATTAGAATTAAATAAATTAATTAAGTTGTGGATATTCATATTAACCTTATTTATTCTATATTATGCAATATATGTAATGAATAAACTTACATAATTAAATAAAAGGATGCTTACCTAATGTTGTCTGCTTAGTCTAGTGATACAATCGCGAGATAATACAAACTTCCTCTATCATTGAGGAGCAAACTTTAAAGTATTTTATCTTTCAATTGTTTTCCATCATCCTGTTATTGAAGCAGACTTAGAGGATATAAGCTGCTAATCAGAGGTTTTGCAATTTTTTAATAATGAATTGCTTGTTTATTAGTGGAAGAGCCCAGTGAAAAACAATTAAAGTTACTCCTCTGTTTTCCTTCCTTAACTTTC
This sequence comes from Oxytricha trifallax, assembly GCA_000711775.1. Lineage (NCBI taxonomy): Eukaryota > Ciliophora > Spirotrichea > Sporadotrichida > Oxytrichidae > Oxytricha > Oxytricha trifallax. The sequence goes on from ARYC01022738.1 coordinate 8,393, forward strand.
AATATAATTTACATCTTATTTTAATAGTCATTGATTGTCATGTAATATATGAAATTAATTATGTATTGTTATAATTACATTAAATTATACATTTATTTTGCTTATTTATCTAAACTATAAATATATAAATTATTCAAAACAATTAAAAATTAAAGCATGTTTCATTCTTGTTGCAAGACTTATCAAATTATGGTCTTAAATAATCAAATGACATAATTTCATTATATTGAATTAAGTAGTTTAAAACTAAAATAAAGAATATAATTATACATAATAACTTTCAGTTCATATTATTAGTGATTACATTTTTAATATATTTCCATATACATCAGATAAACAATAATAAATTTAAAGTTTATCATTTTTTTGCTATAGATTAATTAATCCATAAAATGAGAGCAAGTTTAATTTAAATTAATATAATTTTTAAAACTAATTAATTAAAGTAAATTTATACATAAATCCAACCCTAAATTGATTCGTATTTTGAATTATATTTAGATAAATAGATATTTTATTTATAAAATTACATATATTCATATTGTTCATAGTAAAGTTTCTTTCATAAATTAAAATTACTATATATATTAATATGATTAATATTAATAATTTGCAATGATGTTAATATTTTTATGAAAGGCAATTTTTTTATTATAATTACAGTTTAAATAATAGAATAAAATCAATATAGATAAGGAATTGTTAGTTTAAAATTTAAATTTAAATTTTTATTAAAAAGTAACCAAATTTTAAAGTTATCTTTTTTTTTTATATAATTGGCCTCATTTAAAGCTAAATCATAACGGGTATAAATGAAAGTCTCTCTAACTAATGTAACAATTGCAGGGTGATAAGTTCTAGACATCCATCTTGAGTACATGATTGTCGCAACCACATGGTAATTACTAGTAGTAGAGTTCCTCATCAATCAGCAGCGAATGGCGAGAGGAGATTAAAATCAGAGACATACTTGGCCTTTACTGTAACATTATTACAAGCGTCACCATCAAAGGAGAGTTATTGAGCATCAGGTGGCTGTGCAGGTCCAAAGATAAGGTGGCTATCTCTTGCAAGGTCAAAAATGGTTGCTTCTTTTTGAGCAGTTAAAGACGAGATTATTGCGTTGTTCATGTGGTTCCTTATTGAATTTCAAGAGCGATCGGCATGCCAATTCGACTAGTATTAAGCACATGAATTACTAGAGTAAAAAGATAGTAGGTCTTGAGCTGCCAGATACTCAAGCATAAATCAGCTTTGATGGTTCCTGGCATTTGAGCATATTCTGTTTTGCACGAAGAAGATTATCAGAGCCCTGGATCACAAAAATTGATAGAAGCTTCATTGGATGACTTGCTAAAGATCATATAGCGAGATGGATAATGTTTAAGGAATCCTAAGCCTTCTAATGTCGAATGGTAAATCTCCTAAAAAATAACCATCATGCCTTTAAGAAAACGCAAAGGTAACTCAACTGAATAAGAGATAAATTCAAGTAAACACAAGAGAAAACGACAAAGTACTAAAAGAAATAATCTTCAAACAAGAAGCTCATGACTTCAGCACGAGTAACAACGAAAAGACATGAGATAAGGACCCGGGTTAAATGGCTATAGTAAAGCATGATAATCAAAGATGCTCGATTATCTTAGCCCCTGGGATATTTGTCTGATTCTGAGTTTACTTCTCCCTGCGAATTTTCAATGAAAGAATTAAATGGTTCAACAGGCAGTCCGCCATTCGAAGGTTCGCCCATTACTTCGTTTGCAACAATGAAAGTCAAAAATGCCTGATTTCTCTATCAAGGTTTATTTTATCAATTTATGAAGAGGCCTATTAAACCACTGTTGTAGGTTAAAAATCAAATAGACGCCATGAAACAGATAAATGAGGCTGTGTTATTCCTTACAATTAAAAGAGCAGTGGAATCCCTATTATGTTCAACTTTAAAAATCTTTTTTTGAACCACAACATTTATGTCAATATTATGACAATAGTGTCAACATTCTGACATTGAGAAGCTCTTAAATTAAAAATGGTACGTGTTAAAGAGCCGCGATCAAGAGAGAAGACACAAACTGAATGTGTCATACAAACAGATAGGAAGGAAATCATTACTATTAATCTCGTAAGGTCTTGCAGTTTAAGCAAGGTTTCTCCAGCAATAGTAGGATTTACAGAACATCAATTTTTGCTAATAGTCTCATGCCTTCACTCTTAATTATTCTATTATACTCTAAGAATTACTACTTTAATTGCCTAATTTTTGATGCTTTTTTATATTAAAATAACATTTAGAAATTATTCCAAGAATAAAAATACAATTTAGAACAATTGATTGTTTATATTTTAAACTAAGTTAATGAGATGTGGGTTGATTACAATTAAGTTTATTGTGAAAACTCTAAATAGATATACAAATAATTTCATAATGTGTTAAAATCAACAAATGTAATTGAATTTCCTATACCTTAATTGCAAAAAAGAAGATATTTAATATAATTTCATAAAAAATGTAATAAACTTCAATTTTATAATAATATAATTCTCTACAGATGTTATAATAATCATATATATTTTAAGTTTGGAAGTTAGATTAATTTAGAGCTTTATGTAAATGCTTTTTTTCAATCCTAAGAATGAAAGGCAAATATTGAACTTGTAATGTTATTGGTGTTTAATTTATGAAAGTTATATTATTAAAATTGTCAAGTTAGGATTTTGGTAATGAATTAATTAAATTAAACTTATTTATACTTAATACTTTGTATGAAATTAAATTATTAAGTGAAATTAAATGAATATATTCCAACAATTATAACTGCCCCAATTATCATTGGATTTATGTCACAGATTAATCTCTGTTATTTTATAGAAGCAACAATATTGTTTATACTCTTTCCATGCATCTATTTACTGTCTTTTAATGAAGATGGAAATGTTTTTTACTCAACAAATGAATCATCTAATACTAATAACTGCATCCTTTGATACAATGATATCTTTTAAAATGATTTTATTCACCATTAATTTAATGGTATAATACTTATTTTATTAACTGATATCCCAATTGAATAAGAAGATAGTCATAATGTTTCAAGAATACTTAGATTGAAGTAAAAGCTAACAATATAGTGATTTCAATTTTATATAGTTATAATCTATTGTATTTAATCAAACTTATTTATGTTGCTTATAAAATTAATTATGGCTTTATAAATTGAAACAAAATCAAATTAATATTATTTTATATCAATTTACCATTAATCTAATAATCCATCCTCCAATAATCCTGAATGACAGAAGTATAGTACAGGTGGAGAAATGCATCTCCTCCATGAATTGGAAACTAGATAATGGCAAGTTTTTGAGACAACAAGAACTGGTTGAGACAATCATTCTACCAGTATGCTGTTAAAGCTAGATTAAAATGTGCTAAAAGTGGATAATATTGAGAGTGACCAAGATGCCAATGACTATGGAGATATTAGCCACAAGAAGGCAAAGTCAGGAGTCTTGTGATTGAGAGAATGATCATAGCCAACTGAACACTTTTCTCAAAGAAGTGATGGAGAAAGAATTTACAACCAACAAAATACCATGGTGATCAACAAAGTATTAGACCCAGAGGATTGTAGAATGGCCATTCTAATGATAAACCTTATAGCATTGGAAATTCTAGGCAAACAGGTATTCCAAATAATTGTAAAAGATTGGATCAACATACAAAAGTACTACCTAATTTTTAACTTCCAGATGGGTATATTAGATGGAAATAGGAAGATCCGGAATATAGTTAGAAAAATAAGAGGTCAAAAAAATCACTCAAAAGAAAAAAGAAACACTTTGGAAATGTGGGAACAAGAAATGAACTCAGAGATGATAAACAGAATATCTCGCATTGATATGCAGGACGACTTAGCTCTGAATTACGGAGCGCAATTTGAATTGGAAACAGAGATCATCATTAGTATAGACGAATTCAGCGAGGCCGGAGGCAGCTTGAGGATGTCATGACGGAACAAGAATTTCACGAAGAACTCAAGATGAAAAAGGGGAAGAGAAATCTAAGATTCTAAGAGAACACGAGATGATAAGAGACAATACCAACATTCCTCAAAGACAATAGATTATTAAGACTCATGATGTTGAGACGATTACTCAGAAAAAAGAGAAGCAACCGGAAGATAAATTTGAAATCAAGGAGGTAAACAGTGTTACTGTGTAGCATACCTAGAGGCTAGGGTAGTATTAGGATTCTTTTAACTAGATAAACATGTGGTCAGGCACCTTCCAGAATTATTTAAGTTGTGATTATAGGTCATAATATAAGTTTTTCTTTAATTTGTTTAAAACCATCATCAGCATAAAAATCAAGAAGACAAGAGAGACTGGGAAAGGATCAGGAGTTAAGGTTATGAAATAAATGATACTGATTATATTTTTTTACTTACCTAAGTGATTAATTAACTAATTAACTAACAAACAAATTATATAATATTTTATTTTATATCATTATATTATATTTGAATTTATTTTAATTCTTATACAATTTACATTATTAATATTTAAATTAAATAAATAAATAACTTCCTTATTATCTATCGAGAAGTATTAAGTATGAATTTTTATAAATTAAAAATAGTAGCAATTTCTGAAATAACGTGATATATTTATCATTCTCCAAGTTGAGAAAAAAAATGAATTAAACTAAATATTATAACAACGCTATTATTTATACAAATGAACCTCATTAAAACCTGTAAATATCAGGTAAGTTAATAATTTACAAACTTATTGTTCCAAATCCTCAATTAAAGCATTGGTAAAATTGTATAACTTAATTTAATCATAATTCTATAACATATTTAGGAAATTCAAATTGTGAATGGTTTTCTAAATTCCTAGAATAATAAGCTATTAATGATTACTATTAAATTCAAATCAACATCGGTAGTTATTTGATCTTCATTGAAGTAAAACTAAATATAAATAATTAGATATAAATAGATATGCCACGATAATAATTTTAAATGAAGTGCTAGTAAATTTCAATGCAATCATCTCTTTTATTCGTAATACTGATTTAATAAGATTCTAATTCTAAAAGCTAAATCCTGTATAATTATGTTCATAAAGTTTATGTAAGAAGTTAAGCTAAAGTAATAAAACTTTAGGAGTTGTCTCCAAGGCAAATAGAGATTTCTTGAAAAGAGGTTTCATCTTTTATAAAGTTTAGGTGAATCGTCGATATTCAAAACTGATTTAATAAGATTCAAATTCTAAAAGCTAAATCCTGTATAATTATGTTCATAAAGTTTATGTAAGAACTCAAAGCAAAGAAATAAAACTTTAGGAGTTGTCTCCAAGGCAAACAGAGATTTCTTGAAAAGAGGTTTCATCTTTTATAAAGTTTAGGTGAATCGTCGATATTCAATACTGATTTAATAAGATTCAAATTCTAAAAGCAAAATCCTGTATAATTATGTTCATAAAATTTATGTAAGAAGTTAAGCTAAACTAATAAAACTTAAGGAGTAGTCTCCAAGGCAAAAAGAGATTTCTTGAAAAGAGGTTTCATCTTTTATAAAGTTTAGGTGAATCGTCAATATTCAAAACTAATATAATAAGATTCAAATTCTAAAAGCTAAATCCTGTATAATTATGTTCATAAAGTTTATGTAAGAACTAAAGCTAAAGAAATAAAACTTTAGGAGTTGTCTCCAAGGCAAATAGAGATTTCTTGAAAAGAGGTTTCATCTTTTATAAAGTTTAGGTGAATCGTCGATATCAATACAGATTTAATAAGATTCAAATTCTAAAAGCTAAATCCTCTATAATTATGCTCATAAAGTTTATGTAACAAGATAAGCAAAGTAATAAAAATAAGGAGTTGTCTCCAAGGCAAATAGAGATTTCTTGAAAAGAGGTTTCATCTTTTATAAAGTTTAGGTGAATCGTCGATATTCAATACTGATTTAATAAGATTCAAATTCTAAAAGCTAAATCCTGTATAATTATGTTCATAAAGTTTATGTAAGAAGTTAAGCTAAATTAATAAAACTTTAGAAGTTGTCTCCAAGGCAAATAGAGATTTCGTGAAAAGAGGTTTCATCTTTTATAAAGTTTAGGTGAATCGTC
>ARYC01022739.1:0-17058 GCA_000711775.1 Oxytricha trifallax
TGAAAACCCAAAGCGAAGTGAATGAAAACCCAAGGTCAAACTTGCAAAGCCAAAGAGACCGCGCTATATATGGTTTTTAATGTTTTTACTATTATATGAAAACCCAGACACCCTTTTTCCTCAAAACCCAAAGAGAAGCCAAAGTTAGTTACTATATAATGAATAGTGTATTTATTTATTATTAAAATAGTATACATTTAAGATTACATAAGAGCAGGTAGTGATCAATTCCACATTTTACACATTCTTAATTATTTATCTAAATATAGTACACATTATCTTACAATTTTTATAAAATAAATGAGTGTTTTATATATAAATATCTTTTTTATGAGTAGTAGTAAGGAATCTGAAAATATTTTTTCTATGACTATGTTTTGATCACAAATTTAGAGGCTATATATTGAGTGAAGAATCTTTTTTTACAAAATTATTAGCATTTTTAGTTTTATAAATTTTTTATGTTAAACACAATGTATACATTTTTAACTTTCTATAATATAAAATGAAAACAAAGATAATCACAGTAAAACCCAGAAGGAAACCAAAGTGAGTAATTTATAAATAATTTTTTAAGATATTCTTATATATAGAGTTTGATTTTCAGGGTTTTGTTTAATTTGTTATGTTTATATAATAAAATCAAAAAATCAATTCCAATTAACTCATTTTTCCATATTTTAAAATTTAGTAGGGTTTTCTTATCAAAATAGTAGGGTTTTATTATAAAATATATCTACTTTTCTGGGTTTTGCGAGATTTCATGAGTAAGTACTCGCAAATTTACAATAATTTTTATAAAAACCTCAAAATCTTGTAAAAAGCCCTGTTTTAAGGGGTTTTAACACTTTTTCCACTAAAATAACAAAAATCTTATCTTTACGAGATCGTAGCTCAAAAACTAAAAGACACATAGTGATTCCTTCGTACCGAGTTTTTCTTAGAAATCAGAGTTCTATAATAGTAAGATATTTTGTCAGCAGAAAATATCAATAGTTTCTATTCCGGACATTTCTATACTATATGACTGTCCCCAAATCCCCTATTAATAATATATCAAACCTCTTTCGTATTTTGACTATAAAAATTTTGGTAGGAAAAAACGGCCATCTGTGAAGCCCTAAAACCCCATATATATGGTTACCAAAGGAACGTATCATTCTTATATAAAAAGTGTTCATTTTATAGTCAAAGGGGGTGGGGGGGGGGGTCTGAAGCCAAATTAATCATAAAAATAGCAAAATTTACTATAAAAGTATGCCAGGAAAAAACGGCCCTCTACGAAGCCCCCAAACCCCATATATAGGTATACCAAAACCCACCCCTTAAGCCAAAGAAAACCCACCTGTAAGCCAAAGAAAACCCACCTGTAAGCCAAAGAAAACCCACCTGTAAGCCAAAAAAAAACCACCTGTAAGCCAAAAAAAACCCACCTGTAAGCCAAAAAAAACCCACCTGTAAGCCAAAAAAAACCCACCTGTAAGCCAAAAAAACCCACCTGTAAGCCAAAGAAAACCCACCTGTAAGCCAAAGAAAACCCACCTGTAAGCCAAAGAAAACCCACCTGTAAGCCAAAGAAAACCCACCTGTAAGCCAAAGAAAACCCACCTGTAAGCCAAAGAAAACCCACCTGTAAGCCAACGAAAACCCACCTGTAAGCCAAAGAAAACCCACCTGTAAGCCAAAGAAAACCCACCTGTAAGCCAAAGAAAACCCACCTGTAAGCCAAAGAAAACCCACCTGTAAGCCAAAGAAAACCCACCTGTAAGCCAAAGAAAACCCACCTGTAAGCCAAAGAAAACCCACCTGTAAGCCAAAGAAAACCCACCTGTAAGCCAAAGAAAACCCACCTGTAAGCCAAAGAAAACCCACCTGTAAGCCAAAGAAAACCCACCTGTAAGCCAAAGAAAACCCACCTGTAAGCCAAAGAAAACCCACCTGTAACCCAAAGAAAACCCACCTGTAACCCAAAGAAAACCCACCTGTAACCCAAAGAAAACACACCTATAAGCCAAAGAAAACCCACCTATAAGCCAAAGAAAACCCACCTAAAGCCAAAGAAAACCCACCTGTAAGCCAAAGAAAACCCACCTGTAAGCCAAAGAAAACCCACCTGTAAGCCAAAGAAAACCCACCTGTAAGCAAAGAAAACCCACCTGTAAGCCAAAGAAAACCCACCTGTAAGCCAAAGAAAACCCACCTGTAAGCCAAAGAAAACCCACCTGTAAGCCAAAGAAAACCCACCTGAAGCCAAAGAAAAACCACCTATAAGCCAACGAAAACCCCCTGTAAGCCAAAGAAAACCCACCTGTAAGCCAAAGAAAACCCACCTGTAAGCCAAAGAAAACCCACCTGTAAGCCAAAGAAAACCCACCTGTAAGCCAAAGAAAACACACCTATAAGCCAAAGAAAACCCACCTGTAAGCCAAAGAAAACCCACCTGTAAGCCAAAGAAAACCCACCTGTAAGCCAAAAAAAACCCACCTGAGCCAAAAAAAACCCACCTGTAAGCCAAAAAAAACCCACCTGTAAGCCAAAGAAAACCCACCTGTAAACCAAAGAAAACCCACCGGTAAGCCAAAGAAAACCCACCGGTAAGCCAAAGAAAACCCACCTGTAAGCCAAAGAAAACCCACCTGTAAGCCAAAGAAAACCCACCGGTAAGCCAAAGAAAACCCACCGGTAAGCCAAAGAAAACCCACCGGTAAGCCAAAAAAACCACCTGTAAGCCAAAGAAAACCCACCAGCTCTCTATAAAATATATAATATTAATAAATTTAAATAATATTTTCATCAAAATCCTCTAGGCACAGAGGCACAGAAATAATTTTTCACAAATGTTTACTTAAATTATTTATATTATTTGTTTTTTTTTAATTATATATATTAAACAACAAATTGCATTTTCTTATTTGTTTATTTATAATGATGATTTCATTATGACTTTATAATATATAAATGTTATAGGTGAAAATATTTGGTTTATAACATGTTATATAAATTTATCATTAAACTATTAATTTATTCATTCTTTTTTACTAATACATTTTTATGATTTCTAAGTATATAATATTCTTTATTAAATTATTATTATTTGATATCGGATTTATGTATTTAAAGATTGTTAACATTATTATGTTAATTATATATTTTTAATTTTTATAATAACTTATTATGTTTTGATAAGTATATAATGAGTTGTAATGTATTTAAATTATTTATGCAAATTACATATGATTGTATTCACAAAATTTAGATTCTATTAACAAATATTTTTTTATTTGTATTTTATTTATTAGTAATCTCAAATAATTTGTATCCTACTATTACAATAAATATTTCTTTAATGATTATTTGTTTCTTATAAAATAAAGTTGATTAATAATTTATTTTAAAAGAAATTATGTTCAGGGGTCTTATAAAAGCAACGGTGTTTTGGGGTAATAAAAAAGCTAGGGTGTTATGAATTCTTAAAAAAGCAAGGGTGTTTTGGGTCTTTAAAAAATAAGGGTCTTTTGTTTGCTAATTATAAATACTTTATTATGTATTTTATTATTGTATTAAATTAAACATAATATGAATATTTGAATATAAATTTGTTAAAGATATAAAAAATAAACATTATAATTCAATTTTATTAATTATATTTATTATTATTATGTTGTAGTGTAGTGATTATCACATCAAAAAATTTATATATTAATAAAAATATTATTTTAAAAAGTATACATTCATAAAAAATTAATATATTACTTATTGGAGACTAACTATAAAATTATAAATTAATATATAATTGCATGCTGATAATTCTTAAATAAAAAAAAATAAAAATACTAAGGGATGGGTCATAATTATTTTTAAAAAAACATAAATATTTAATGAGATGAAAATAATAATTTTATTCAAAATAAATAAACTACGGTATTAAAATAATAATTAAATTAAATATAAATTAATTATGGGAGGAAATTAAAAATTAAAATAAAAAAAATAAAGTAAGGGATGAAAATAATTATTTGATTAAAATTAAATATAAAATTGGATGAGTATTAAAAATTAAATTAAAAATAAATATAATAAGTAACGAAAATAATAAATAAATTAAAAATAAATATAATAAGGGATGTAAATATTAATTAAAATACAATAAATATACTAAGGGGTGATCAGTCATTATTAAATAAAAAATAAATATAAAAATGTATGAAAATAATAATTAAATAAAATATATAAATAGAAGAACAAATAAATAATTAAATTATAATAAAATAAAATGTAAACTTAAACTAAATAATTAACGATTAAAAATTAAAAGAAATGAAAAGTATAATCATAGAGACAAGAATGAGATAAGCTTCATTTAAACGAAATGTACAGAGGAGTGCTAGAATGGTGGACTCTGGTAGATTACGGAAGGCGGGAGGTGGGTGTGTAACCACTTTGCGCGCCGTAATCTACTAGGGGGGATTTCGACGCGAAGGAAAGAATTAAATCTTTGCGATTATTCTGAGACCAACTCTTACAAAGTACGAACACTTTTTAAGCAGGGGTAAACGCTGCGCAAAATTTTATTTTAATATGTGCTTACCACATATTATAGGTTGAATTTCTATACGAAGTCCAGAATTAAATCTTTGCGATTTTTCTGACCAAAATTACCATTAAATTATTTAATGGAAAAAATATTAAAAAAATATTAATCGAAATTTTGAACATTTAAATTTTGGTTGGTAAAAAATGTGTATTTAAGCTATCATTATTTATAATAAATATAATTTAAAAAAATAAAATAAAATAATAAGCCATCAATGGTAAAAAAATTTTATTGGACTTGCTTTCTTTGCAACTGCTGCGTGAGACATGACAGAAGATAAAAACATTTTTGCGTAAACAATCATGAAATTGGTAAGAAATATGGAGTATCAATATTTGGCGACAAGCAAGAAACATTCAATGAAGACAGCAGATTACATACTAAAGACAAAGCAGAGGCAGAGGAACATTTCAAAAAGATGAACAAAGAATTTCAAGAAAATGAGCCCGAATGGTACAAGGAGAGATTGGAAGAGATCAAAGAAAACTACAAAAACTATTAAAAATACAAACAATAAAATAAGAAAAAATAAATAAAAAAAAATAAAAAATGAAATATTTAATTTTTAAAAAATATAAATTTATTATATTTGTTAATATATTAATAATAAAAAAAAAAATAAATAAATATATTATTAGGAATTTTTATTAATTATAATCATATATTTTGTTATGGGAAAAAATAATTAACTAAAAAAGGAAGGGTATTTTTGGGGTCTTAAAAAAGGAAGGGTCTTTTGGGGTCTTAAAAAAGCAAGGGTGTTTTGGGGTCTTAAAAAAGCAAGGGTCTTTTGGGGTCTTAAAAAAGCAAGGGTGTTTTGGGGTTTTAAAAATTCAACGATATTTTGTTTACTGATCATATACAGTTATGATGTTATTAATTATTTTACAAATATTTATACACTAAGAATATTTGAATATAAATTTATTAAATATTTAAAAATTAACATTATTATTGAATTTTATAAATTATATTTATTATTATTATTATGGTGGTTATCACGTCAATAAATATATATATTAATAATAATATTTTTTTAAAGAGTTGACATTATCAACAAATAAATATATTAATTAATGGAGACTAATTAAAAAATAAAAAAAAAATATTTTATCAGATGGAAAAAATTATTAATTTAAAAATTAATATAGTAAGTTATGAGTCAAAATTAAAAAAATAAAAATAAAAATAGTATTGTATGAAAATAATAATTAAATTAAAATTAATATACTATGGGATGGGTTATAATAATTAAATTTAAAATAAATAAAATATGGGATGGGTAATAATAATTAAATTAAAAATAAATATAATAAGGGATGAAAATAATAATTAAATAAAAAATAAATATAATATGGAACGGGTAATAATACTTAAATTAAAAATCAATATAGTAAGGTATGAAAATTAAAATGACAATAAAATAAATATACTAAGCGGTGATCAGTCATTATTCAATAAAAAATAAATATAAAAAGGTATGAAATTAATAATTAAATAAAAAATATAAATAGAAGAACAAATAAATAATTAAATTATAGTACAATAAATTATCAACTTAAAATTAAATAAATAAATATTAATAAATATTAGGGAAATTAGAAAGTAATAATGAGTGATGACAAGAATGAGATAAGGGCTTCTAAATTGGTAAAGGAAATGTACAGAGGAGTAGCTAGAATGGTGGACTCTGGTAGATTACGGAAGGCGGGAGGTGGGTGTGTAACCACTTTGGGCGCCGTACATCTACTAGGGGGGATTTCGACGCGAAGGAAAGAATTAAATCTTTGCGATTATTCTGAGACCAACTCTTACAAAGTACGAACACTTTTTAAGCAGGAGGAAACGCTGCGCAAAATTTTATTTTAATATGTGCTAAGCACACATTATAGGTTGAATTTCTATACGAAGTCCAGAATTAAATCTTTGCGATTTTTCTGAGCCGAAAAATTACCATAAAATATTTAATGGAAAAAATATAAAAAATAATTATCAAAATTTTAAACATTTAATTTTTGGATGGTAAAAAATGTGTATTTAAGCCAAAATTTTTTATAATAATTATTCCCATCACTGGGTTTTTTATTTACCAGCAATGGTTTTTAATCCCATCAATGGGATACTAAGAGCATTGAGAGAACATGCATAAGAAGAGGAGGCAGGACAGAGGACAGTACGGAACTACAAAACATAAACATAAGACTATATATGATAAGGTAAGAATTTTTTTTTTGTTTTTAATTTTATTTTATAGGTACAAACATGATCCTCCTCAAAAAGATACTAACTATTCAAAAGTAATATATATAAACATATAAATAACATATATAAATATTTTAATTTCTAGTGAACCTTGCTTGATTTCCTGAGCACCATTACCTAGCAATGGGTTACTATTACCTAGCAATGGGTTACCATTACTCAGCAATGGGTTACCACTATCCATCAATGGGTTACCATTATCCAGCAATGGGTTGCCACTATCCAGCAATGGGTTCCCAAGTCTCGGAAAAATGATGGCTTTATTTTGGAAAGCGAAAACTCAACGTCCACGCCGTGCTTTCTGGAAACATAGTACTTAGTACTATGGCTAATGAGTTTACAGGAGGGTAAATGCTGCCCAAATTTCGAATCAAAACATGTGATTCAATATTAATTAATGAGTATAGTATTTTATAATAGTTTTTAAATAAAAATTTTGTTTTTTATCTTATACCTATTCTTTGAACCATTAATGTTTTATAAATTTTAATCTATCTTATATATAATTTTTTTATTTTATAGGAAACATAAAGATAGAAAGATAATAATTAATGAATAGTACCCCAAAGTAAGTTCCAAATATTAAAAAAAAAATAAATATATTTTTACTTATTATATAAATTAAATTTTTTAGAATGTTCAAATATAATTTAAAAAATACTTTTAGAATAAATAATTATATTTTAGTTTTATAAAGAATAATAGTGAAATTTTTCTTTCATAAGTTTGTATAACTTACATTAAAAAATTGAAAAATAAATTTGTTTCATTAAATTAAATATTTAAATCAATGGTGAAAAAAATTGTTTAAATATAATCAAATTGTAATAATTATAATATTAAAAATCTTAAAATAAAAAAAAATGAACAACCAACAACAAAACACTGACGAACAGCAAGACGACCAACCAATTCAGATCGATACAACAACATAACCAATCAATACAGGTAGAAATATCATTCAAGCAATACAAGAAATAGGAACTCAAAACTCAGAAACAATGTTATCTTTTGATTTGACATATGACAGGAATCCACAATTAGAGCAACAGATATCGACGTTTTTGAATACAATATAATAAGATCAGGAGTATTAGACTATCTTAGAGCGTGTATATGAAAAGTCATATAAAAAGAAGACACAAATGCTTACTAAAACAGACATTCAGCGATTAAGTCAAAAGAATAGTAGATTTAAATTTATAGATGGGACACACATAGAACAATTAAATGAATTAAGAGAAAGAGATGAAATTTCTCATTTAATTAAATGAGCAAAGAAGGAGTCTAAAGAAAATTTTGCTACAAGGATATCAAAGTCAATTAAAGTAAACAAGAATGCAGTTTCAAACTTTTATATAAGATGTCAAGTAGAAACTGCTTACAGATATACTAAATGGTATAATTTAAGAAGAAAATAGTCAGCCTAATACACATAGGAAGAAATTAAATTCATATAATGGTTACTTTAAATTAGATAAGACATTTGGATGATTCTTGAAAGTTACAATAAAAATGCAGTATAGGAATAAATATCAAATCAGTTAATTGAAAACGAATTTGAAAAATTAGTTATTCTTCACAGTTAGTTATGTATTACAGCCGAATAAATCGCAAACTTTAGATTAGATGTAGAAAATGTAGGCATGCCAAGTAAGGATTTCTATATAAAATCTATCTCAGAATCTAATAAACTCAAGCAAAAGATGACAAAGAGGATGAATCAATAAAGAGAACCACAAATATGTGCTATGTGTGGAATGTTATTACAATTACAAGGATTGTATAAATAGAAGTCATATATGAACATCAATGAATTAGGCAATCCTACAATTGCTTAAAGGTTGTTTCCGGAATATGCTGAAAATATAATATAACATTTTAAAAACAAAGACTAATTTGAAGTTTGTTATTTATGTAAAAAACACCCATTTGATTACTCAGAAAAAGTAAGAAGTCATGCATTACCATAAGAACTCAAAAAGATTAAGTCTAGATAATAACTTTATTGTCTTATGCTCGGTAATATACACTCATATATAGAAAATAAGAGAGGGCAAGCTTACTATCACTTATTAGGAGACTCAAATTTTACTGTATATAATGGCGATTTAGGGAAATATTTCAGAGAACTTAGTAGGCTAGATTAATGGTGGACACATCTAACGAAAACAGAAAGATCTACTATGACAGAAGCTCTTGAATATCTCAAGCGTAACAATCCTCTATTCAAAGTGTTCTTCTGCAATTATGAACTTTTACAAAATCTTAAAGTTAATTAAAAATTAACAAAAATCTTATAATCATTCAAGGACAAAATTCAAATGTACCCATATTATGGCAAACAATTAGATGAAATGGTTAAAGGATAAAATTTAAAACATAAATATGGAAAGGTTGATAGAGGATTTTTAATAGAGAAAGACAATGAATATTATATTTTTCCTGTAGACGTGGAATACGATGATGTTACTTTAAGCAAAATTATTGATGATAGAGATATGGAGGCTATTAATTCCTTTTAGGTAATTAACAAAAATGATATTGAAGAATACCTTTCTAAAATACTCAAACTTTCAGAATAAAATGAAGAAACAATAACAAGAGAGGAACAGTTTAGATAGAAATAAACTTTTTAATATGATTTTATTGAAGAGATGATATTTCCAATATTATTTCCAAATGGATCCGGTGGATACTATAATTTTTTCAAAAAGACAAGAACAGAAAAATAATATGTCAAAATGTAATTGTTATCATGCAGAAAAGAATATAGGCTTAATGTTGATTTCCTTCTTTGGTGGTATGACAAAGTAAAGAAAACTTAAATGATATCGTTTAACAGAGGAGTAAAAGTAACTAAGAAATCTGATTATGATGAACCATTAACAAAAGGATAAATAATTAACATGCAGGAAAACAAAGACATTTATTCACTTTTTGGTAAGAAATTCAGTAGGAAACACGTAGATACTCCAAAATACTATTAAAATAAGTGGTATGAATTACAAGAACTAATATAACATTTCAAAACAAATTTCAACATACCACACCCTCATTTATTTGTTACTTTCACGCTTAATGAAATTGATGAATTCCTCTAGTTAATGAAAGATCACAAGCACAGTAGATTCGATCCAGTAAAGACAGTTTGCCATTTTAATGTAAAGGTAAGACATTTACTTAGAGCAATCTATGGAACAGAAACAAAATAAGGAATTTTTGGAAAAACTATTGGTCATTTTGAAAGAGTTGAATTTACTAATAAAGGGGCTCCTCATGTACATGTTTTAATATGGCTAGATGAAGAAAGTGCTAAACATCTTGACGAAGGGTATTTAATACAAGCAACATTACCAAAAGACAGTAAGCTAAAAAATCTAGTAGAAAACTTATAAACACACACATGTGTTAAACAACGATGCTTCAAGAACCAAGATAATAAATGTAGGTACGGATATCCATTTAAATAATAAGAATAAGATCAAATAATTAACAACAGATGGCATTACACAAGAAATGGTTAAGATGATGCTTGGATTTCACCATATAACTTATAACTACTTCAAATCGCTAATGCCAATACAACAGTATTAAGAATGACAGATACAGATATGTCTTAATATTTAGTAAAATATATAGCAAAAACACTTCCAGTCTTAGACATAATGTTAAAGTATCCCAATCTTACAAATGAAGAAAGTAGTTTAGTACAGTATCTAAAATCAAGAATGGTATCAACTCCTCAAGCTGCTTGGCAATTGCTTGGATATTCTTTGTGTGAAACAAAGCCAAATGTAGAATTTGTAGATGTTTAACTCGAAGAAAATAGATAAAGATTAATGAAAAGCAAAGATTAATTAAAGGATTTAGATGATAAAAGTACTGACATAAATTTAAAAGGACCAGTTGATAGATACTATTAAAGACCATTATGGATGCAACAGATAACATTTAAACAATTTATGAGCGAGTATAGTTATTCAAAGGATTACAAAGTGATGCCAGTTGATTTACAAAAAGAAAAAGATAGATATTACCAACAACTAAATTAATTATACTATTGGAAGAAGCCTACATCAATAATTACATAAATGAGAAAGTGGTATCCACAAGCAGGAGAATCATACTATTATTATATGCTCATGATGAAGGTACCACACTACAGACACAATGTTTTTTCACAAGATAACAAGTCAAAAACATTCATGGAAGAATGCTTTTTAAGAGAATGTTTGATTGATGAGCTTAGTATAGATGAATCAAAAACTTTCTGGAAAAATACTTAAGTTGATAAAAAACTAATGTACTAAGCATTGCAAAGAGTTCTATCAAAATATTAAATAGGCAGTCAACTTCATGATTAAGTATAGAAACATATAGAAGCAATAGATGATGTACTGCAAGAAGAACAATAAGAAGAGGCAGAACTTATAACAATAGTCAAAGATCATTATGAACAATTCAAGAAATTAATAATAAGAGATAGCAAAGATTACATGATCGAGAATGAAATAGGCTTTAATCCATTGAAAAGACCGTAATACATTATTGATGCAATAGATGATGTTCAGAGTAAGTTAAGTGCATAACAATTAGAAGTATTGTTATACATTTATAACTAAATAAATAAAGAGAGACAGATATGTATATTCATCACAGGTTCTCCAGGTACAGGAAAAAGTTATCTTATTAAATTAATTAGAACAATGATAGAGTATTGTTACAATATGAACTTAGAAGTTACTGCAACAACCGGAACAGTGGCATCAGAACTTAATGGACAGACAATACATTCACTTTTAAGAATAAACTAAAACAATAAAGCTACAAATGTCCCACCTAACTCAGAATTTTAAACTTAAATATGTAACATTGATGGTATAATTATAGATGAAGTTTCAATGATGTCAGAATGGTTACTTACTCAAGTAGATTCAGTTCTTAAATAATCAACTAATATTATTTCAGAAAGAAGCAAACCATTTGGAGGTAAACATATAATTTTAGTAGGTGATTTTAGTTAATTACCTCCAGTCTCAGCAAGTACTTCAAGTCAATCAAATGACAGCAACATTATCCAAAATGAATTGTTTAAACACTTTAAATGGTTTATATTGCAATAGAATTTCAGATAAGGTGAAGAACATACTTTCCAGAGTGTTTTAGACAAAATAAGATTCAGTATAATAGATGAAGAGGTTAAGGAATTTATAAACAAAAGATAATGTTAAATAGGGCACTAAGACGAGATATGCGATATTAAAGAGGGGAACAATTTAATAATAACAGGGACAAACAAAGAAAAGAATGAATATAACAAATAAATCATAGACAATATATTTAAAGGAGACTAAATAGAATAAATATTATCAATAGATACAACATAAAAGGGAAACTTTATTACACAATTAAATAGAGAACAAGATGCCCTATTCTATCTTAATATAAATAGACAATAACCCAAGCTGAAAGATAAAGTAGAACTATGTAAAGGAATGAAAGCAATGATAACTTAAAACATCGATATATCAAATAGTCTAACTAACGGATAAATAGTAGAAATTATAGACATACCTCCGACCAAAAATTATCTTAGAATAAAACTACTAAAGAACAACTAGGAACATTTCATTAACAAATCGACAGAGATTTACAATATACCAGGATGTATTGTATAAAGAAAGTAATTTGCACTCATACCATGCTATGCAGCAACAGTACACAAAATATAAGGTTAAACATTAGATAAAGTGATTGTTGATTGTAATACACTCTATTAAGAAGGACATTTTTATACAGCAATTAGTAGAGTCAGAAAAATGGAAGATTTACATATAGTAAACTTCCAAAATAAATGTATAGTTTAAAATCAGTTCATATCAGCTATCTACCACAATAAGATAAAATAGTAGAAGGAACAATCTCTAATGATTAACGAAGAAGACAGAAAAGATCTTATATAATTCTTAAAGTCCGTACTATCAAGATATCCAGAAACATTAGTGAACAAAATTATGCAAGATAGGGGTTTGCAGATTGACATAAAACAATAAATAATTCAGTAACATACAACCTCAGCTGCTCAATTAGCATTTGAAGATATCTACAACTTAAACAAGAATAAATAAAATACAAGTAGCGATTCTTAAGATAGTTACAATTCAGTATACTCAAACGTATCATTGTAATAGTAATAAATCATACCAAATGTGATGTAGCAGAACAATTAAGAATACCCTTGGATACACTGGTACTAGAGCTCATGTCTTCAAGATAGTTTTACCACTATTTATTACTTTACAATGTTTACAAAAGATCAAGAAGTTTAGTAAGCAAATACTATGGAAACATTACAATTGAATTACTCATGCTAATTATTACATAATATTGACAAGACAGAAGTATATGCAAATGCACAAGTTGATGATAGACAATAATTAGCAATACAACCACTTAGATATAACATGGGAAATGACGAAGCTGGTATAGACCACATGGAAAAGAACTTGCAAGGAAGTGATCTGTTTGACTTAGTATACACAACTCAAAGCCAATGCAACAACTGTGGACGAAGAGAATCTACAGACGTAATGAATGAACCAATTTATACATTAAACTTCCAGGTATATTAAGACAACTACATTGAAGGCAAACTATTATAAGATATACAAGATACTATTGTTGGATGTGATCCATGTTAAGGATCAAATTGTGTGTAAGTAAGTAAGAACATATCAAACATGCCAAAATACTTTTCAATACTCTTAGGAGACAAAGACGCCTTAATGAATGATGAAATAGCAGGGCAATTCGACATGAACAATGAACATTATAATATAATAGGAATTCTTTGTTATAAACCATCAAGTGAACATTATGTATCTTACACTCTGAATGGACAACACAATGATGGAACTATTATGCCAGGATGGTGGTTCTTTGATGGACTTGACCACAAAATTATTAACACAAATATATCAGATATAAATGACTTGCAAAGAAGAATGAGATATCAAGGACAGTACGCCCACTTAATTGTATATCAGAAATCATGATATCTTTGAAACGATACTTATGATTTAAATATTTAATTTGTTTAATTTTTCCACATATAAAAATAAGTTTAATTAATTATAATAATAAATAATTTGAAAATATGGAATAGCTTCAATAAGAAGTATCAGCTTAAGAAACACTATAAGAATTTATAGAATGGCAAACAGAATTTAAGCAGCAACATCAAACAGACAAACATAGATTTGAAGAGGAATATTTCAACACAAAACTGATACTAAAATTAATAATTGCATATGAAGAGCAATTTTTCAAAAATCAGGAGTTTGCACATATATTCTAATTCAAGAAAGACTTAATACACAAGAGAAATCCCGAAGGATTATTATATTAATATGAAGAGATTCATAAAAGAGTTATGATGACACTAATTGAAAAGGAAAAATATCTTTGTCAAGAATCTCACAAGTAAATAATGCATTATATGTAGTCCAATCAACTCTCATTTGTCCTATCAAGAATCAAAAGAGAAGGTTATCAAAGCTTTATCCAAAGAATAAAAAACAAATTTGAACATCATTCAGCAGAGTGGATTAACATACAACTTAAATAATTAATGGTCACTATCACTGCAAGAAACATTATGATATACTCAACACTCAAAGGTTCGACATAGATAGATATAGCATCTAGGAATGAAGTACAATTCTTGGCTAATTTATTCATAGTTCCTGAGAACTTCATTTTGTCAGCAGTTAAGCTGTTCCGATCATTTTAAATTACAGAATAATCTATGACACATAAATTAAAAACATAAGTAGAGTCTATAAAAGATCAAGCATAATACAAAATAAGATAAATTAATAGGCCATCATAATAATAAAATATTTCAAAGAGAAAGCCCAAGTAAGCATCTTTGTTAGATACTATTGCAGAGATGTAGGAGTCAGAAGAAGAATCTCAACAACCTTATTAGTCTTAATAAAATAGTGAAATATCAATACCAGTAAGTGTTCTTAACGAGTTAGTAAACGAAATTAATGAAGATGAAGAAGAAAAGTAACAACAAGAGCAAGAATAAGAAGAAATGTCAATTACAAATAGTATGTTGGAATAAGCATTAAGTGACAGTAATACAGTTCATGGTTAAGTTAACTATAGAAACATTGACTAAGACAGCAAGGAATATGAAGAATAGACAATGAGGGAGATTGAAGAAGAAATTGCGAGAATGAATCTTCAATGATTAATATTAAAATCGAATTAGTTTTTCCTTTACATTAAAGGTTTTTTTACTAATTGATATTATATAATTTTCATAATAATTTAAACTTTTAAACATAATTCATTGATATAAAAATCAAAATTTTATTATATAGATATAATTCTTGAAAATAAAGTTAATAAATTATAAGTCATAGTAATAACCCTAATTATGATATTATAATATTGGTATGGCATAGCAAAATGGTGATATGCTAAAGTAAAATTGTAGTAAGAATAAGTCAGATTGTGGTAAGAAAAATTCATAAAGAGGAAAGCCTAAGTCAGATTGTGGTAACCCGAAGTCAGATTATGGAAAGGCAAAGTAAGGTTGTAGAAAGCCAAAGTCAGATTGTGGTAAGCCAAAGTCAGATTGTGGTAAGCCAAAGTCAGATTGTGGTAAGCCAAAGTCAGATTGTGGTAAGCCAATGTCATAAAGTGGAAAGCCAAAGTCAGATTGTGTTAAGCCAATGTCATAAAGTGGAAAGGCAAAGTAAGGTTGTGGAAAGCCATATTCATATTGTGGTATGCCAAAGACAGATTGTGGTAAGTCAAAGTCAGATTGTGGTAAGCCAAAGTCAGATTGTGGTAAGCCAAAGACAGAATGTGGTAAGCCAAAGTCAAATTGTGGTAAGTATAAGTCAGATTGTGGTAAGCCAAAGTCAAATTGTGGTAAGCCAAAGTCAGATTGTGGTAAGCCAAAGTCAGTTGTGGTAAGCCAAAGTCAGATTGTGATAAGACAAAGTCATAAAGTGGTAAGCCAAAGTAAAATTATTGAAAGGCAAAGTAAGGTTATGGAAAGCCATATTCATATTGTGGTATGCCAAAGTCAGATTATGTTAAGCTAAAGTCAAATTGATGTAATACTAACTAAAATCTTTAAGCATATGTATATAATTTGTTATATATTTATAAAATCATCTTATAGACAAGTCGAGTATGAGTCCTACCTTAAAAAAAAATTTTTTATTAGCGACCACGCGATATCGATGCAGAATGGTCGATTGTGGGGTAAATATACCATTTCCGACTAAATAGAATGAAATTTGAGGCCTCCTAAAAACTTGGGAACGGAAACCCTAAAACCCTAATAAGTATAACAAAACCCCAAAACCCCAAAACCCCAAAACCCCATAAACCCTGAACAAATACGATTCTTTATTTTCACAAAACCCAGAGACAAGTTTAGCCCAAAACCCCAAAGACAAGCCAAAGAAGAAGAATTAAATTTGTTAAATACCGAGCCTAGCGAGGAACCAGAAGAAAAAGAGAAAGAAACAACTAAAAAGAATTCAAAATAGAAAACCCTGAACAAATACCATTCTTTAAATTCACAAAACCCAGAGACAAGTTTAGCCCAAAACCCCAAAGACAAGCCAAAATAGAAGAATTAAATATGTTAAATAGCGAGCGTAGCGAGGAACCAGGTGAAAAAGAGAAATAAACCAATAAAAAGAATTAAAAATAGAAAACCCTGAACAAATACCATTCTTTATTTTCACAAAACCCAGAGACAAGTTTAGCCCAAAACCCCAAAGACAAGCCAAAGAAGAAGAATTAAATTTGCTAAATAGCGAGCGTAGCGAGGAACAAGGAGAAAAAGAGAAATGAACAAATAAAAAGAATTAAAAACAGAAAACCCTGAACAAATACCATTCTTTATTTTCACAAAACGAGACAAGTTTAGCCCAAAACCCCAAAGACAAGCCAAAGAAGAAGAATTAAATTTGTTAAATAGCGAGCGTAGCGAGGAACCAGGAGAAAAAGAGAAAGAATCAACTAAAAAGAATTAAAAACAGAAAACCCTGAACAAAACCCATTCTTTAAATTCACAAAACCCAGAGACAAGTTTAGCCCAAAACCCCAAAGACAAGCCAAAGAAGAAGAATTAAATTTGCTAAATAGCGAGCGTAGCGAGGAAC
>ARYC01022741.1:0-13821 GCA_000711775.1 Oxytricha trifallax
AAAGAGCATAGAGAAGCCAAGCCCACTGTATACTCAAAGCATGATAAAATAGATGGAAATTATGACTGCTTTGAGTGCCATTAGCAATACTCTCATACAAGAGACTTGAAGAAGCATCTATTAAAAGCTCACAAGAAAGATATAGATATTGAGAATCATGAAGTTGAGCTGAAGCTTCTCAACAAAAGAAAAGCGAGGGAATATTCTAAGGTCGTAGTGCCTGAATAAGCAAGAGAGTTAGAGTACGTTAGGAAGGCACGCAACAAACTGACCTTTGAAATAACAAAAATTATGATCAAGATTCAATACAAGAAAATACCCGTTCTTGCTTAAGTTGACCTAGATACTTCTCTTTAAAGCTACCTAATATTAGAAGACTCCTTTGATAAGAAAGTTATCAATGATCATCAACACGCATACAAGGTGCATCCCTTCAACTATCTCTTAAGTGATGATAAATATTAGATGGAGTTTACAAATGAGTATCAAGTACTCACTCAAGCAAAGTTTAAAGAGTGTAGTTACTTAATTAAGCTAGATGCTGTCCTCCTTGCTAAGGATCATGTTGCTTTCAGACTTCCACTCTATGAAATGCCCTTAGAGATTTCATAACAGATCAAAGGAATCATAAGTAACTTGGATAAATAGCAACTCAGACCGTATAAGGTATTAAAGAGCTTAAGTTAGGGTTTGTTCACAGAGATTTGAAGCCAGAAAATATAATGATAAACTTCTCACCTGTAATAGTAGCAATAATCGAATTAAACAGAGCCTAAAGAGTGGAAGTATCAAGGCTTGGAACTGTAATGGGAACGCAAGGGTACTATCCAGAAAGAGAAGACTGGAGAGATGGAGACTTTTAGTGGGATGTGTGGGCTTTAGCAGCAATAATAATAGAGTGCGATATGCCTCGCAATGAATACTACTCTACAAGATGCGAGAAGGATGCTAAACAAAGAATAAAGCAATTTATTGACAAAACAAGAGTATCTCAATCAATGAAACAAATGGCAGAGTCAATAATAATTAAACCAAACTCAAGATCAGACATATCAATAGAGCAGATAGAGTTGTGGTTAAGTAAGATAAACTTCAGACCTCTCCCACATGATCCAAAAGTGCATTTTGAGTGATTAAATTAAATACATTTACTATAAATTTCACATTAAAACCTATTAATAACCCCAACCCCTAACAAATTCCCTACAAATCAAAGCACTTATAAACCTCATTAAGGGGTTTTGGGGTTTTGAATGCGTACATAAATATGAATGTAAATCTATGAATTTATTGAAGTTTAAAAACTTTGTAAGTTCTCAACTCATTAAAGCATGAACTTTCTTTAATGTAATGCTCAATAGAATTAAAAATTGATTTTATGAGCAAACAAATATTGATCTCAATTTTACGAATGTTTCGAACGCCAACTACGTAAATGTCCAATGAATCCTTATAATATTGTATCATAAACATGAATCACAATCAATGAATTTATTTTAGTTAGAAAATCTTTGTAAATTCTCAACTCAATTTATTCATGACTCTACTTTAAATGCTAAGCTCAATAGAATTAAAAATTGATTTTATGAGCAAACAAATATTGATCTCAAGTTTACGAATGTTTCGAACGCCAACTACGTAAATGTCCAATGAATCCTTATAATATTGTATCATAAACATGAATCACAATCAATGAATTTATTTTAGTTAGAAAATCTTTGTAAATTCTCAACTCAATTTATTCATGACACTTTCTTTAAATGCTATGTTCAATAGAATTAAAAGTTAATTTAATGACTAAACAAGTATTTATGTTTATATTACTATTGTTTTAAACCAATTTAACTAGATCTGTAGTATCTCTTGCTTAATTGACGACCATTGGATGAAATATGCAAATGACAAGGACAATTGTCTAATATTTTTTTATTCATAGAAATTACATTTTCCCAACAATTATATATTGAATTTAAAGCAGATTTCTTTTTTATATTCTATTTTAAATGAAATACTATATTTGATTTAAATTGATTGTTTAAGTATATTATTGTAGAAATAAATTTGAATTTGGAAAATTAATTATAGTTAAATAAATATTAATTCAAAATCTTGGCAGTTAAAGTTGACCAATTTGAACTATCTTGGGCTCATTCTATAGGGAATTCCAAATTACCTGGACTTTACTATTGATTGTTTTATTTAATTGCATCCTTGGTGCGAGATAACTTGAGTTTAATTAAACTCCTCTAAATTCATTAAATTATACCCTCACATTAAACTCAAGTTATCATAGCACCAAGGATGCAATTTAATAAAACAATCAATAGTAAAGTCCAGCTAATTTTGAATTCTCTATCGAATGAGCCCAAGATCGTTCAAATTGGCCAACTTTAACTGCCAAGATTTTGAATTAATATTTATTTAACTATAATTAATTTTCCAAATTCAAATGTATTTCTATAATATTATTATTCTTAGTCATTCAATTGAGCTCTTAACCTTTAAATATATATATATATATATTCTAATTAATTTATTATAGTTGGTATCTTTCTACCTTGAGCATTTTAATGATTGTTTTTATTGTATATTTTTTTTTCTCTTCTAGTTTGTTTTGATATCATGGAAATGTAATAAAAATAGAAATTATTAATTAACTATTCAATAAATTTTATATTAAAATATTAAAAAGTATCTTTTTAATAGTTTAACAAGGATTTTAAAACAAAATTATTTAATATAGATTAGGAAAAAGAATGTAGCTAGATAAAAGCAATCAATGACATAGTGGATGTAATCGAGAATACAGCTGCCATAATTGTAATGCAGTAAGAAGTAAAGAAAAAAAAGTTTTGTTATAATAAATCTGGTATTATTCTGCATATGTTGAAATATATACATCTTTTTTGAAGTTTAAATCTATAAACATTCATCCTTTAACATTTGCATCATTAACATAATTAAAAAAATACTTTAATCGAATTGCAAATATATTTATTGTCAGTCATTCTGAAATCTTAATGTTTTGTAAAATAAGTAATGAAATGGCTCTATTTGAGATTATTAAATTCTAATGAAGAATATAATTATATGAATGTTTATTATATTTTGTTTTGCTAATTAATATAATCAAATCGAAAATATATCATATGCAAATAAAGATTAATTTATTGGCATACTCAAGTCATTAATATGTTTATATGATTAATAATATTATAGTATATTTTTTTTATTTTAATTTATTATAAATAAATATGTAAATTTCTATTATGCTGGAGATCTTACAATTTCACAGAATATAAGTTTAGATTCCTTTATATTTATCATTTTATCTTAATATTTACCATTTTTGTGTAATCTTTATTTTATTCTAAATTTGTTTAAGTATTTCTACTTAATCCTACACATTTTTATTTCCCTCCATTGTAATATCTCTTTCAATCTAAATTCTTTTTTATTTCATTTTGTTTAAAGATAGAAGATAGATTTTCCCATAAAAGCTGCATATTAAGCTCATATTGGAGAATCTTTGAGATGTTAACTTAAGAAGTTGATGTATTTCTAGAGTAGGTGATGGAAATGCTACTTTGTAAATAAGGAAAGATGGCTTGCAGAATCTGTAATCAAAATTATATATAATTCTTTTTTGTTGTTGTTGCTATATTATAATTATTTTCTTATTGATATCATTGATTCTATATTGAGAAGAATAATAACTTACTTATATTACTTATCATAGATTAATCTCAAAAAGTTAAGGAAATTTGATTGAGTTATTGAAACGAAAAGAGACAACAAAGAGAAGCATTAACATCAACTTAATAGTCATATTGAAAAAGAATGAGATACGTTGAAAGATTACTTTAAGTAATCGTAAGTAATTCAGACATTTTATTCTTTTATAATATTTAATTAATATTTAAATCTATTAATTAAAAGGTTTAATAATGATTACTTATGATTAAATTATTAATGAACTAATGATTCATAAGCAGATTAATTTTATCAATGAGTTACAAAATGCTTTAAATAATTGCCTGATTGAAGATTACATCCTACTTTTTTATTTGAAAATTTTATTTATAATATCACAGCAGTAGATCTGACCGCTTTTAGAAAAATGTGCTTTTTATTCTTATGAGGAGATTGTAAACAATCATTTTGTATATTATTAGCATCTTGTTATTTTGCAAACCAAGTAGTAAAAGGTAATTTTAAAACTATATTAGCATAATTTAAGATTATAAAATATCTTAAAATCAAGGATTTCTTATTAAATTAATTATAGACTAACCCTAATTTAAGAAATGTATTTTTTTATTCGATGTATGCTTGTTGTTGTAATTAAATATTGGTAAGAAAGAAGAGTATCAAAAAAAATATATTCAATTATTTAAGATCTTTGGATCTTAGATCACACTTTGCAAAGATGAATTTAGAAAGTAAGATGCTAAGCAGATATTTTTATTCTATATTGTCTAGAAGAAATCAATGTATATATCTAGTTCTATAAACTCAAATTATTTTTTTGGTTAAAGGGAATATTCTTAGGATATTTTATAATTTAGCTCTAAAAAAACACAAAAGTTAGAATCCTTTGAACTATTAGAGCTGTTCCTTAAACTTTACTGCAGCTCTTTCATAGTTTTTATTGCTTGAAATAATAAATTAGTTTTTCATTTATAAATAAGATATGAGTAAAATAAATGTATAATAATAAAAAGTTAATTATTTTAAATATTAATTAAGCTTTAAAATAGCTAAACCGATAATAAGATACATATTAATACTCAATTCTCACAGTTGTAATGCACTTATTGTGCGGTAGTTTTGCTGACAGATTGGATAAAGCTTTATCCCATTTATTTTACAGTTAAAAGATTTAATCTTAATTATCCTTAAATTTAGATAAAATACTAACTTAAATGTTTTTATATTATTAATATACTTTATTTAATCAATTATTAAAATAGATAATATATAGTTTTATAATTATTTAAATGATTAATTGAGCAATTAAATGTATTTGTTTATGTCTAAAAATTTTACTTTCATCTTGAACTTTCAATAAATTTTTAAGTAGCTCGAACCATCACTTGTTAGCTAAATTAACAACCTCAAATTATGCTTAATTTCATCGAATTTACTTAGCAGCTCTGTGATAGTAATGGTTATGCTGATTTATGTCTAGTTCGATCCAATGCTACAATTAAACAGTAGTATCCTTTTATATTTTTAGTAAAGGCTTTTAAATTGCCTAATGATCTCAATTATTTGATAAAGTAACTATTACAACAAATGATATGATTGTAAGAAGATTCATTAACATTTTTTCTAGTTTTTAGCTCATTTACTTTTCCAGTTGAAACTCAAATGGATAAATTAATGATCATAATAGATGTCAAAATTAGGATGATGCATCAACATAGCTAAATAGAATTGATTTAAATTAGCAGTATTATGAAATTTGTAATAATAAATACTTAAAATATTTTCAAAGCAATAATATAGCAATTACGTTGCACTATTTAAAATGAATATGTCATTTTGAAATAACACGAAATCAAATTGATAATGATTGTGTCTTCTTAATTATAAGCATTATTTAACTCCTATTTATATATATCATAATTAAGATAACTGAAATTCATTTATTTACTTTTACTGCCAGCTCTAAAATTTATTAATAAATATATTGTTAATTGATAGTAAAACTTTCAATAATATCCATGGTTAAATTAAAATTTTTAATAAGTATTGAAATTTCTAAGCAAGACTGTAAGTTTAAAGGAATATTTTAATACTCACTCATGCACAAGTGATTAAACAACAACATTACTTATCTATCTAACTTGTGTTAATATTATTTTAATTCAATTAAATGATAGGTTTCTACATTCTTACTTTTTCAACTCAAGCAAGTTCAAAAATGATATCATTATCATCATTTAACAACAGGCTATATAACCCTGAGTAAAGTAGTTTACTCAAATGACATTTTTATTTATTCATTCGATGATCACTGTCTACCTAATTATGCTTTTGAATTTAAATATTCATGCACGTTATTTTAATATGGTTTCATTAATTTAATAATTATTTATATAATAATAGAGTTTAATTGAATGCGTGTAACTTATATGAACATCAAACTTTATTGTTGGTCTCAAGTTTGAACTTGATTTATAATGAAACTATATTTTAGTGCTTTATTATTGAAAGAATACATTCGATTTGGGAAAATAAATTATAAATTAATTCATTAAAATATTGGCAGTTAACTTTGTTCTAGACAATATGGCACTTGTTCGATAGATAACTCAAAATTACCTGTACTTTACTATTTGCAGTACCCCTCAATCGCATCCCTGAACCGAAATAACACGACTTTAATTTGAACATTAAATTCAACTAAACAAATCACCAAAAATGAAAGTCGTGTTACTTCGGTTCAGGAATGCAATAGAGGGGTACCGCCAATAGTAAAGTACAGGTAACATTAAATTATCTATCGAACAAGTACCATATTGTCTAGAACAAAGTTAACTGCCAATATTTTAATAAATTTATATTTAATTTATAATTTATTTTCCCAAATCGAATGTATTCCTACAATAGTTATTTGAACATGCAATAAAAACTCCAAAATCTTAAGTGAGTTTTATATGAGTTTTGATTGATGAGAGTAATGTTGGGAATTAGGGTTTAAATTAGTTTGTAAGCATCATTTTCACTCTAATTATGAAATTATGAAAGTATTTTATGATCATTCTTTTTATACTCAACTTGTATGTTTTCATATTTATGTATATATTATAGCATTTTAATTAAGGAAAAAAATGTTTGACTTACATATTTTTCTGCTTTGCATTTTTATCATAAGGTATCACTTTGCTTGATCGTTTTTATGAAATTAGATGAGGAAATCATTTCAAAAATTTGTCAATTATGCCAAAATATTTTTGAAATTTTCATCATAAAATATTTTCAAATTCAATTCAATACTTTAATTTCTTTTAGCTTGCGCTTTTTATTGACATTTTTTTTTCAATTCAAAAGAGTTTGGTAACTTAAGTAGTGCTAAAATAAAAAATATGCATAAAATGATTCATATTAAGGTGTTTGATATATTTAATTTTGTCAAATTATAGTTTTTTAAAAATTGTTATGGAGATCAATCTTAAAATTTTGCATTTCTAATGTCAATAAAATTGTAGACACCTTTTTAATATGGGCATCTTTAGAAGGTAAAGATACTTGGAGAAAGTTTGCAAAATCTGTAACAAGTTTCAAATATGGATATCCATTTTTATCAATTTAGTTCCATTAAATTAGGACTAAATTTGTTAAAATTTAATTAATACTGGTACTTAAATTAGTTTAATTTTGATTGGTACCAATTTAATAGTACCATAACTTACTTAGTTCCTTGTTTTAAACTATGAGGTTTTACTGAAAAAGTTCCAAAATGGTTCAAAACCTAATTAGTGCCAGTACTAACCTGAAATTGTTCTTAGTTGGTACCAAACATTTAAAAAAATTGATTCTCTAAGAATTAAAAGAAGATGCTATCATAAAATTAGCTATTTTAATTAAATAAGCAACGCAAACAATTAATGTACTATCATTAAAATTTCCTAGCAGAATAATTTCTTCATAACATTTATGTAGATGAAGTGATGATAAAAAATAATAAAATAAATATCTCAACCATAAAAATAATAAATTACATTGAATCTAAAAACAAAAATTAAACTAATCAAAAAGAAACCCTAATCCCCAGCATACCATCATCAATCAAAACAAATATAAAACTCATTAAGGGGTTTTTAATGTATGCTCAAATGATTAAATTAAATCAAATATATTCTCAAAAATTTGTCTCAATTGTAAAGATAATAAAAATGGATCTAATTGCTTTAGTGTAAATATAATCGACTTAATAAATGATTGTCTAATTTTAAATAAAAATATTCAATAAATAATGGAGATTTATGAATTAAACCCTATAAATACATCAATTAAACTCATTAACACATCCAGATTTTGTGCATATCTTTAAGATTCATGTTGCTTTATAGCTAATAGCTGGATTCAATTGCTTCTCGAGGCTTCTATTACACTAAATGCAGTCAATTATCTATTAATAAGATACAAACTATGATTTATAAATGTCAATTAACTGTTAAAAAGGTTCAAATAAATTTTAAAATACAAATAAAATAGGGATTTATATTATAATTTTATGCAGATGTTTAATTAATAGCGGAACTCTGCATTTATATTATGTATCAGAAGCAAATATACCATTAACTCAGGCGTAATTGTATAATAGTACTCCTTTTTTATCGCAATTTAGTTTGGTATTTTATAAATGCCCCTTTGATCTCATCTTGAGATACAAACTGTCCGAGCTACCTGAATCGTTAGGGTAGATTTAAACTTCATTATTAAGCCGCCAACACGTATCTTTACATTGATATGTGGTCTCATAACCTTGACTTTAAATTTTATTATTTGGCACAGGTTGTTAAAGTTTGGAATTCATCAGCATATTACTTGGATTGTTTTCTCCACCACTTGATCAATTTTTGGTCATTTGAGTTGATCCAGTTGAATTAGCAACAACTGTAAAGAAGAGTAACTATAGTTTTTATTGTGATTAACTTACAGATTTAGTGTTACGAAGAATAGAATGAAGAATATGAGAATATGCAAGAATTGCATATCTTTATAATATCTTAATATGTTTAAAATTGTAGTATTAATGGTATTAAAACTCTATGGAGGTTGGCATAAATTAGCAGAGTTCTTCTAATATAGCCCTCTTCATGCTAATTAGTTTTAGCGTCCATTAATTCTATATTGAATGACTATAGATATAATAATTATTTGCATTTGTACTCACTTATATTAATAATTAAAATATTTTTGATTAAAATAAGTCAAATAAATAATGTTATAATTAAGATGATGAATTTTATTAATAATTTGCCGCTTATTTGCATGTCAATTCTTATTCACTGTAAGCTGATAAATTAAAGAGACTGATGAAAGTTAAGTTAAATTGATAGATAGATTATATCTTTAACAATCTATAATTCTTAAATATTCCTTTTTGCTTTACATACAACACTTATTTTCATATTATTTACAAAACCCTGAGTTATAAATTAGACTATGTAAATAGATAAAAATGAAGATGTGAAAATAATGATTATTCTTTTAATAATTTGATTTAATTTGTATATTTTTAAGTTATAATTAATTGAATTATTATAATTTTCTACTATAACTTGTTGATAGTTGAATTTTATTCCATTTTCCTAAGACTTATATCATGAGAAGAAGACTAAAGTTGTTTGATTATTTAATTACACATATGACTTATAATTTATTTAGTGATTTTTGTGATTTAACTTATTATCATTATAATAATTAATGATATTTAATAAATGTCCTAAAATCTGTATTGTATTACTTAAATTTACATTTGTGAGCTTTGATTTTATTGTTGAGCATATTAACAAAGTCCTTACTTTCAGAAAACCTTTGATGTAGCAAATGTTAAGTCTGTTTGAGTACTACTTCTAAACATTCTGCTCCTCACAATAATATTTATTTTATTGTTTTCAAATATTTTAGTTTTAAAAATCAAGGAAATTTTAAGTTATTGGCTGTTCCAAATGTGTCTTTTACCATTTTAATTATATCTTTTTTAACTTTATGCATTATTATTTTAATTAAATTTAAGTGACTCTTATCTGGCTTTACTTAAATATTTATTAAAATAGTTATATTCTTAGATAAGCATCTATTTCTTGATTTGCTTAATGAGTTCAAATGAAATTTTGGGTGTTTAGCCTGATTATCAAATTCAAATGAATAGATAAATTTTGTCTTTATTATAAGGAGATACGTTTGGATTAATTAAGGAGGTGTATATGAATAATGGTTAACCATATTTATTTAAGGATACAGCTTTTATTAAAGTTTTAAGAACTCGCCAATGATCAATTTTTCACTTTATTTAGGTCTCTAGTTTTCAATTTCTTATTTTTCCTTGTCATTGTTGTCTTTGTCTACATATCTTTTTGGCTTCTTTCCTCTTTTATTGGAATGCATTCATATATTGGGAAAAAATAAGAACTGAAACATCCGTTATAATTATTTTGGGGTATATATTTTTAATTGAAAATTATAAATTGTAATTTTGAATCAAACAAAGCTTTACACCTTTCATTAAAAAGAGAATATGAATTGATACGTCATATTATTTTACAGTTATCATTGCCTTCTACAAAGAAATAAATGAAGTATTAGTTGGTGTCATTAGATTGCATTTTAATAATTATTAGTTATTTATACGTTATAAATAATTTTAATTCAATTTGTACTTTTATGTTTTGATCTACTACAATTGCAGTATACTTACATACATTCTCATTTTCTATTTATCAAATGGGTTCATACTCATAAGTTGCCAACTCTTGGCATTGCCTTGCATTTAATATCCGTGATTGCTGGTCACTCTAATATGTCTTTTTTTTATGATAAATTAGATCTACTTTATTATTATTAAGCCATTAAAATACTTATCAAATAATTAATAGAATTGAGAGACCTTAATTTCTGATAAAATATTGTTGGAATTCGGTTTAATGATGAGATAATGCCAAGTAAATTTGACTAGTCATTTCTTTAACCACCTTTTCTGATCCCTTAATGCTATAAATTGAGATTAATGGTAAAATGAAAAGTTAAATCTTTATTTTAAGTTTGAGGCCACTATTCGATTTATTCATAATTGACTTCTTAGTCAAGAGTAACTAGGAGGAGTAATTGAATCTCAGGCTTGGTAGTGGAGGTTATTAGTAGATTCTTGACTAAACTAAAACAAAGATTTCTACTTCAACTTTTTTACGATTAACTTGCTTAACCTGGTAGTTGCCTGTGAATGATTGTTTTGAAAGTGTTCTTGTTTATTGTAAATATATAGAATATATTTATAGTTTAGGTTTATTTAAGTTGTTTCTTTAAATGAATAACTATTACTCCTGGTTGTTACTCAATAGAGTAATTTAGTATCTAAGTTTGGGGATTATATAATATTAAATTTAATAAAACAGTCATAAAAATAAGAGGGTAAAAATAAACGGGGTCTTTCTCTCCTTTAATCGAGCTCTCTTCATTTATATCTATGATGTATCAAACGCAAACTTGATTAACTCTTAACTTTGTAATTGTTCAAATATTCCTTTCAATTTGTATAAATGTGGGTATTTGATCATTTTTAAACAAACAATTTTACATTTTTCGTTTAAGATTGCATAGCATGAGTAATGTATTCAGCTTTTATTCATATATCTTTTATTGGCTGTGAGACTGTACATGAATATTATAGATTATAGTGATAACTAATTAAAAATTCAATAATTTATAATATATTCTAATTTATTTATGACTTTAAAGTTTTAATTAGCATTATTGCCTTATTATTTTAACATATTATAACAATATAAAAGCTATCTTAAATATTTCTTATATTGTTGTGATATGTATAATTTTTAATTGTGTATTTATTAATATTAGAACTAAGTATAACGGTATAAGTATTATAAGTATAAATAATTGGTAAAATTAATATTCCACTAATTATTAAAATAAAGAATTACAATTTAAATAAAGAACATTGAATTTAATTATAAATAAATTTAATGTAGAATTCATAGTATTTATAAAGATTTACAAATTTTATTGAAATAAGTTTTTTTTTTTGTTGAAAATTTGGTATTAATCGAAACATTATTCAGGAAGTAGGTCAAAGGAGCATTTATTATATTTATTGCTGTCTAATTTTTTATTACATTTTTAGCAAAGTTTAACTATATCTTCAGTTTTGTAATAAGAATATTATTATCAATGACATCAGAGAAGTAGTATCAGATAGATTTGATAGGATTGATAATAATAAACACAATATTTAGTTCACTGTACTTGCTATATAAACAATTTGCTAAAAGCTGTCTATTTTAGCTTCAAATTAAAAGAACGAAATTAATATTCATAAATGAGCCTTAAAACACAATTTAATAACTATTAAAATTATTAAATTCAAAATATTATTATATTGATTTTATGTGCCAAAGTTTAGTAAATTAAGATAATTCAAATTTCATCAAACAAGATATCAACTGACAAACTGAGATTAGAGAATAATAGTAATGGCATTTGAATCATAGTGGATATACAAATTTTTATTAGATTCTGTGGAGAGTATTAAATGTTAAAAAATTTTTCAAAATAATCTCTAATTAAAAGGAATACAAGAAGTGATAATATTATATTTCAAAATATATTGTAAAAGGGTATTGACGTCAGGAGGTCACAGGTGACGTCGAGAAGTCACAGGTGACGTCAGGAAGAAACAGGGTGACGCCAGAGGTCACAGGTGTCGTCAGGCAGTCACATGTGACGTCTGTAGGTCGCAGATGACGTCAGGAGGTCACATTATGATAAATATGGAAATTTAAATGCAATAAATGTGCGAAGCACTATAAAAGATTCTTTTAGTATCTTTTCCTTCAGTGTCCTAGGGTTGTTTTGGTTAACCGGGGTCACAAGGAGTGGAACCCCTTGTTTGCAAAAAGATTTTATCAGGGGTCCAAGGGGCAGTCTGTAGCCCCACTGGACGTTCAGAGGCAATATTTCCGAAAAAAGTTTTAAAAATGATTAATGTTTTTTTTAAATTAGATGGATGAAACCTTTTTGACCCACTCATCTTCTAATTATTCTTACCCATCCTGAAAATATTTGATAGATAATTATGGGTAGTAGGGTTAATTGATTAAGTAACATAAAGATGCAAGTTTTTCACAATTAAAAACAGAACAAGATAAACTCTAGAAATACTCGTTATCTAACATAAAGCATAAGACAGTAGTTTGTAATAACGACTGGCAATCGTATATTGGGAAGAATTAGACATAAATAATGAAAGACATATTCTCGGATTCATGGAAACATTGTACTAGTGATACACTCAACTCTAATTAAAGGAGTTTGGGATGTACTTAATTATTCGGTCATCATGTAAAGAACATTTTGACCAGGTAACCAGACAATATTGAGGATTTTTAATACGATAAATTGTAAGGAAGAAATCTTAAAAATGCAAAAAAAATTAATGTTTTATGAGTGCATATACAATATAAATTCATATTTGCGAAATAATAATGAATGATATTTAATTATTTACGATCAAACGATTACATGTAATTTCATACACAATTTTAAAGTTTGTTTTAGAATTTGCCTTCGAACCTCTACTGGGGCTATTACCCCCTCAACCCCTTCTATTATTTGTATCGCATTGGTTGTGAACAAGGAGTTCAACCCTTTCTGATCCTGGTTAACTAGGGCTTTGTCATAAAAGATACTAGAATAAATTTTTAAAGTGCTTCTCACAATTATTAAAAATTATTTTCATATTTATTATAATGTGACCTCCTTACGTTATCTGTGACCTCCAGACGTCAACTGTGACTTCCTGACGTCAACTGTGACCTCCAGACGTCAGTGTGACTTCCAGACGTCACCTGTGACCTCCTGACGTCAGTGTGACTTCCTGACGTCGCCTGTGACTGGAGGACGTCATCTGTGACCTCCGGACGTCACCTGTGACCTCCTGACGTCATCTGTGACCTGGGGGACGTCAGTTATGATTTTCGTACGTCACCTGTGACCTCCAGACGTCAGTGTGACTTCCTGACGTCGCCTGTGACTGGAGGACGTCATCTGTGACCTCCGGACGTCACCTGT
>ARYC01022743.1:0-17155 GCA_000711775.1 Oxytricha trifallax
TGCAGCCACCCCTGTCAAGTGCAGTCATAAATATAAGTACACTCAGCTGTCACCTATCCTGGAAGCCCCAGAGGGCAGTGCTTAATACTCATCCTTATAGAAGCGCTTCGACGCGATCAGAATATAGAGCTCCTCCAAGAAGCCTTCAAGCAAACCATAGACCCCTCTGAAATCGGCTTCCACTCTCACTCCATTGGTTCAGAACCTGGCCAGCCTCAGGCTGTAATCAACCCAGCGGAAGGGCAGTGAGGTGGTCAATGCAACAGGCCATGACAACTGGACAGCCATTACACCCAGACGCTTGCAGCTGTCAAGCAAGGGCAGTGAGCAGCAGTAAAGTCACAGTGAAGGAATAGGATAGTAAGCTATAGCTCAATGATTTTATATTACTTTAGTTGATAAAAGGTTATGTCTACCCAACTAGTTGAATGACTAAGCACCTATAGTATACTCTGGCAACCTCAATGCTCAACCATCGCAACATTATACCCCATCACAGCAGTCAGACAGCAAGTCAGCCAGAGGTTGGGCACTTATGGCACCATGGCTAGGAATCTCTCCATAACCAAGGAATCCACCAAGAGGCAGCAGTTCTCGATGAGCTTCGTGGCAGCCATCACTAAGGACCAGCTGGTCGCCAGCCAAGTCATTGAGGGAGCCTTCGATGCCGTGCTGTTCGAGAACTTCCTCTACCACACCCTGCGCCAGCTGCGCACTGACAAGGACCTTGGCCTGAAGAAGATCGTGCTGCTCATGGACAACGCAGTCATTCACAAGTACTCTGAAGTGTTGGAGACTGCCAGGAAGTTGAAGGTGACTGTGCTATTCAATGCCGAGTACTCGCCCTGGCTCAACCCAATCGAGCAGCTGTTCTCATACATCAAGAGGCACCTCAGGCAGGAGCAGGCAGACAGCAAGTAAGTGTACTTATCATAACTACTTATAGGATTCACTTGGTTAAGAGGCTCTCCCAGATCCTTAAAGCCATGACCAAGAGTGATGTCAACAAGCTCTGGGCGTTCAGCGTCAAGCAGTGGTGCACCACCATCAGACATGGGTTCGTATGAGACAGTGATCAATGACGATGAGTGGAGTCGCAGGTGCTCTGGCACCAGTCAAGACAAGCATCAATAGCAGTTGAACTGTTAATTTAATTGATTAAAACTTCCCTATTATATATCACGCTTTTAAGTTTAAGTCTAAACTAATCAATCGTCAAACTATCAAAACCTTTCTCACCTCCGCGCATTGCTGAGGTCAAGTCCACCAACACATCAACGATGGTCCAACAGCTTCAGCTACCAATGATGGCATCGATGGATCAAGGATGGAGCAATAGATTTTAGGATCTAGAAGATGAGAATGGATTGATGGTTGGCCTCAACTCAAGCCTATCGACGACGAATCGACATGAAGTGATCATGCCAGATCGACGCCAATTGACGGTGTCAAACGACCATGTAAATCATCGAATTCATGTCAAACATTAAAATCAAGTGTTGGATTGTTGATGAAAAAATTGGGGTTTATATTATGCTGCTGAACACTATAACGATCAAACTTTTTAGTAAAATGCACGGCAACAACTTAATGCTATTAGAGAATTGGTTATAATTACTAATTTAATTTATTTCTATAATTTCCTATTTTTACGTATTTTAGCAATATTAAACAATTGATTCATTCTCTACACTTGTGTCTGACTAAAATGTCCTCCTTCTTGACTGGATTTGTTTTCTTAAAGTTTCATTATTTTACTTTAGCTTAGATAGTATCTTCTCAAGTTATGATTGTGTTGGATTTGTGATACGGAAAGTAATTCAATTTGGTGAGTATTTTTCTCAATCTACTTTTGAAATTCCATTTATTATTGATAAAGTGACAAAATTTCAATTGCAATATCTCTGTTTTTGTTCTCTAGGGTG
This sequence comes from Oxytricha trifallax, assembly GCA_000711775.1. Lineage (NCBI taxonomy): Eukaryota > Ciliophora > Spirotrichea > Sporadotrichida > Oxytrichidae > Oxytricha > Oxytricha trifallax. The sequence goes on from ARYC01022743.1 coordinate 1,926, forward strand.
AAGTAGCTAAATCATGTTGTTGACTCAGCTGGGTAAATTCCTACTTTACCTAATCTTTTTGTAACTAAATTTGAGATAGATTAGTTTAATTTAAAAGTTAATTGCTTTATTAAACAAAAAGATATATCTGGATTTCGAGTTCAGCATTTTAATTCTTCATCAATAGCATCTCATTTCTCATTTTGATAACATTTTGCTCCTATTAAAAAGCAAAATATGAAATGATATATTAATTTTAAAAAAATAATTTATGTAAATAATATTAAAACTAAACATTTATAGAGATAGTTCCCATAACTTGAGTTATTTGGTATAAAGATTCAAATTACTTCAATTTAATACTGATATTTCTTTATTTTACTTTAGAATGATTATGTAGGTTTCACTATTTATATAACTTTTTTTCTATTCTCATTAATAAACCCAATAATTTTTATTTATTTGTTCTAAACAATATCCCTTTATAAATAATATTACTGTTTTTAATTTACACTTGTTCCGTTATAGAGTTCGCCATAATTTATATTTTAAAGTTACCGCCATGAATTAACTTCTTTTTTCATAATATTTTAGTATATTAACATTGGACTCTATGTTTTGTTAATTATTCTAATACTTTTCATATAATTAAAATCTACATATTACATATGTCTTATGACCTGCTACAATAGTAGATTATCCCATATTATACTTTTCCCCATTCTTCTAATAAATTGGCATTATTGTGTTTATAAGATCATTGATTAGATATTGAGTTTTTATATTAAGCTCCTTTTTAGTCTTGAGCTTGTTTTCTCACTTATTTCTTGTTTTAATCTCAGTAATCTTTAAACTTATTATTTGATGATAGCGCACATTCTACTGTCTATAAGCAGTATTACATTGCTCACAACTAAAATCCACAGGTGTTCCAAATATAGTGTATTAAGTAAAGTTTTCATATTGGGAAGAACTTCTATTTTCTTCAACTGCTAGATGGGTTTTGCAATAATTTGTTTTATACATACTATTTTACTGTATTAAATGGATTGTCAGATATAGTTTGTTTATGATCAAAATCAAAATATTTTAAAAATATTTTATTTTTAACACGGGATTTATTGAAAGTTGTTGTGTTTATGCACAAATTTAAGTTAATAAATTTGATTCTCTGGATTTTAATACTTATACTTATTTTGTTAAATTTCATGTTGTAAGCTTCCCTATCGCTTTATAGAATTCTAACACTATTATCCTAACGAAATTATATTTTTCATATTAAGTTTAATGATATTTGAAAAGCTTCTCTTTTTTTATTAGGATTAGCTATCATTATTCGGAGTAAATTTATTTCAAGAATTTTAAAGCCTTTTATCTACTGCTTTTACTTTTAAAGGATTAAATTCTAATATTTTAAAACACTTAATGAAAAAAAGTCTTGGCAACATTTCTTATGCTTGTTTATATTTTGATTATTTTTTTCAAACAAACACGCAAGTTTGTTCTTTCTAGTCATACTTGAATTTTTTTAAAAAGATTTTTTAAAAAGGTATTTTCTTTATTTTCCTACTATTTCAATAATTTTTAATGCTAAAAGTTTGAAGGTAATTTCTATCAAGATCTATTGATTAATTGTAAAAAATATATATCTATGAAATATAAGTTAGTTTCTATACTATATGTTTGATAAATCATAATTATGTGTTAGTTAAATTATATTATAATCATAGATTTGATTATATTGCCTGAAAATACAAATAGTAAATTTTTAATTTTTATAAGGTATTTTTTAAATTTGTCTGATTTTTATTAATCAAGTTATAAGGTTCGCATTTTGTAACAATTGAAATAGATAAAATATTTATTATTAATCATGAGATGAATTATGAAATCCTTTTATTTCTGAACAATAATTTAAGAATTTTTATTATAAATATTTTCAAATAAAGGCAACTAATGAGTCTATAAAAAATGTTTGATGAAATATTTTTGCTTTATATTTTATTAAACCATTTTAGTAATTCTCAGATTCTATTAAGTTAACTCTTTTAATCTTTAATTTTAAATACTTTGACTTTTTCAACTAAGTTTCTGAAATGAAAGTATAAAAGATAGGTATCTTGGTTATTATATTTGGGTACTATTATCTTTTATCCTAACTTAATAGGATTAGTTTTAGTTATATTAATGTTTATGAAAACTTGTGTAATTTTTCCTTTTTAAGATAATTTATGAAATAGCTATGCTTAAAGAATAGGACTAGTAGATTTTCTATATATTAGTTTAGTAATATCGCTTTTTTAAATTTAAACTTACTTACTTTTTTCTGATTCTTTATCAACTCATAATCTCAATTAATCCTCTTCAATCTCTATTTCCAAATCCTTGATTTATACCGAATATGATTTGATTTATAGAAACTTTGAGCAGTTTACCGCAGAATTCAATCATATCCTTTCAGAAATTTTCTCATTTAAATTCCTTTTTCTCTCTTTTATCAACCTAGTTTCCAAACAGTCCGCTTATCCCTGTTATCTAAATTCTAAAATGAATCAATATATAGTACAATAAGAATACTTTGTTCCAGATGATTGTACTTTTCTCTAGAATTTTTCTTGATACCTATTCTATGAAATATTTTACTTATTTAATCTCATTATTAATCATGCTTTTTTGAATCGATTAGCTGAATTATCTTTATAAATTTGCCTATTCTAATCTATGAATGTTTAAAAAGCGTTGATCCATAACTTCTATTATTTCTACCTCTCTTTCTTATATTTAAATCCGTTTATAAATTATTAATATTGCATAATTTTTTCATCTATCATGATAAAAATGGATTAAATAAATTCCAAATGTTTTAACTCTCTCGTTAATGATTATACGCTTGAGAATATATCAAAATCTAATTTTGCCAAAATAATTCATTCATCAACAAATATCAGATATGAAAAAAAATTGTCGCTTATCTTTTAATAATTTTACAAACATGAATCTACTATTTATCTTAAAATAATCATGCTTATACAGATGTGTTTTTATTTATTTTCAACTAGATCTTGTTAAATAAATATTATTTAAGTAAAAATGATATCTCACTAAGAATAAACTTCTAATTATTTTTACTGAAAATTAAAAGAAGTTTCATCTATTTTATTAATTTTTCTAATTGGTAAGAATATTTTCACAGTGTTAGTTTTTTTTTATTTTATTAAGTTTAGAAAATTAATAAATATAATTCAATTAAATTCAATTAAATTAAATATTTGTTTTACCTTACTTATGTGTATTTTATATTTCACTATTGACGTTTTGTATATTTAACTTTAATCGATGTTTAACTTAATTAATTCTGTGTAGTATTATACTCTGATAATAATTAAAAGTTCAGTTAATACCACAATTTTATATATGACTTTATCAATCTGGAAACAAATTTAAGCTTTTTTCTCTCTGAAGATTGTTGAAATTTTATTCCAGAAATAAAGCCTATATACTCAAATCATTTTAAATGTATTTCAATAATTTATATTTTTTATGCCAGAAATTGGCTATGGGGAAGCATCCTCCCCCCCCCTAATGTATACTTTTTATTTTGTAGTCTGATAGAGTTTTTGACGCTGAGTAATAGTAGCTAATGAACTTGGGGTGTGCCAGCAATAGTTTTCGAGCTAAGGCTTCATCAAAGTCACATTTTTATATATAAAAATCATATAAATTTTTTTTTAAAAATAATATTTTTATATATAAAATAGAATAATTTTAAATTTTTTTCGAATTTAATACTTTAACTTAAAATTAAATTAAATTTATCAATATTAGGAAATAATTTTCATAATTTTATTGAATCTCTAAACATCATCTCTATATTCAATTCTCCATTATAATTCTGCCAAAAAGTAATCTATATTGTCATCAGTTAAATGCCCCATCAATTTTCTTGCTTTTCTTAATAAGAACCATCTATTTTCAATGGTTTAAGTGTGTACTTGTCTGTTCAAAGGATTAACAAATTATATTTAATGGTTTACTTGTTGATGATTATAGCCAATTTATCGCAATCTATTATAAGCTCTCCAAGAATCAGTGCAAACGTAAGTTGCTGCTTAATCAACTTTCCTGGTTATGATACCTTCAAGTGTTTATCTGTTACGGAATTACACATGCTATATATACATTTTATCTGATCCTCTTTATATTATTTCTAGTAACCAAATTTATTTTCTAATTCTTTGTCTGCCTCTGTGATATTTTCTTCTGCCTCTAATGCACATTTCATCTATTTCTACAATTCCTCCATCTTAACCAAAAATTCTTTCCATATTCTTTTATTGATAATATTCATAGAGATGATCTCTAATCTTTTTGATTAAGTTTTATAAGGTTTTGGTGCTTAGCTAAAGAGATCTTTTAGTTTATACTAGTTTTAAACCGTAAAGAAAATGCATTGCTATGAATCTCATAAGTTTATAAATTGAAATTTTAGAATACTTTTTAATAAACCATCCTTCTGCTCCAATATTGAAATAAGCCTTACAATTTTTATTTTTGCATCTCCATACTACTTTGTCAAGGCAATTCTGATTCTTGATTTGTAATTTCAAAGATCTCCACTATAAACATTTAGTACATTAAATATTTGATTTGTCTGGAAGCAAATTGTACTCGATTAAAAGTTGGGCAAGTAATTTATGATTTCTATTTTCTAAACATTGTAAAATTTAGTCTAAATTATTTGGAATTTATTAGTTCATTAATAAAATGTAAATATGTTAAAATATTATAACATTATTTTAAAAATTTTATATATAAAATTAATTCAACAAATACAAATATTTAAAATTATTCTATTTTATATATAAAAATATTTTTTTTTAAAAAAAATTTATATGATTTTTATATATAAAAATGTGACTTTGATGAAGCCTTAGCTCGAAAACTATTGCTGGCACACCCCAAGTTCATTAGCTACTATTACTCAGCGTCAAAAACTCTATCAGACTACAAAATAAAAAGTATACATTAGGGGGGGGAGGATGCTTCCCCATAGCCCAGAAATTATCTAAGAATTTTTCATATTTTGTCTTTAATAAATATTTACCGAATTACTTTTCAATTCCTTGATTGTAGAATTAAGTTATGATTTGCTTGTTTGTTTTCAGATTCTATAGAGTTCCATTTCCAAGATTCCTATAAATTTTGATTCTTTTCCTTTTTATTCTTTCATCATCTGTCTTTAGTTCAGTTTTGATCAACCATTTAATTTTTGGTATTTTTAAGTTTATTTTTTTGGTAAAATTATTTAACATTTAAATAAATTTTTTCTTTTACTCATTCTATTTGAGAATCCTTTTTTTGTAAAATAATAAAATTGTTAATAATTTGTACTTTTCGATTGCTCTATTTATTACTTTAATAATAAATCGCCTTTCTAATCAATTCATCCACTCATTTAATGTGCTCAAAAGCGGTATTTGCTTACTACTGAAATAATTCATTCATTATCAAGTGATATTTAACAAACTCTCTCCTTTACAATTCATGTGCCTTTGGATCTCTAAGTCGACTTGATACCAAGTGGAACAACCTATAAATCTTCGTAAGAGAAACACTTAGTTCCAGATCATGATATTTCCTTTACTTTCTCCAGAGGAAAAACGTCCAGTTGATGCAAGATGCCAGGACCTATAACAAGTATTATAAATATATGAATAAGATACTTACTCCATTGCTTTCTTAATCAAATAAAGCTTAATCAGTATTATTATTAATATACATTTGAATTTGGAAAATTAGATAAATTAATGAAGATTTCATATATATGAATATATAATAGCCATTTATTTGGGAGGCTTTTTGATCAAATTTGATTAAACAGACATTCGTAATTACAGCCTAATGTTTAACTGTTTACTGTCTGTTTAATCTTGAATTATTATTATTATTTTAATAATAAAAAAGTTTGATTAAATCTATTAAACAAATTAAACATATAAGCTAGTAAACATACAGTGTTTTCATGTTTATCTGCTATGTGGTGGTACCTCAAACCACTAATTAATTTTTAGAGATCTAGCAATTAAACAAATAAAAATAAGCAAAAAAAATCAGGTCTCTGTTTATAATGAATTAAACATATAAACATATAAACATAGAGAGATTTTAGTTTGGTTGTTTATTATTGAAATAGATCTTAATTATAATATAAATATTCAGGGCAATGTCATTATGGCAACTATATGTACTGTGGAAAAACGCATTCTTTAAGAAAATACTTGTAAGAATTAGATGGGAGACATTGATTACAACTATAAGACTATATTCTTGCTCCAGTTGACGTTTAACCAGCCATTCGAAGATTGGAAGAATTTAGAATAAGATTTGAAACAAGCAGCACCATCTATCTCGCATTTCTAGGTATATTATGACGAGGCCACCAAGGGCTACTTTATGGTGGTTAATATTATTGCAAGTCACGGCGGCTATTACAGACTCTATTTCATCAGCAAACAATACAGTGACTGCAAGCTATCTAAAAAGATGGGAATCACAGCTACCAACGCTGCTTAATCTAGCGAGACTTAATTATTCAAGATGCACCCAAGGTTAAAGATAATCTATGGTGACGAGAACGAGTTTATGATTTATTCTTGCTAAAGCTGATTTAATCAATCGTTCCAGTCAATTATCAAAACCTCGGCCAATCTTAAAGATCTAATGCTTATTCAATTAATATAGGGCTATCTTGGTGGTGAACATGAAAGTATTGAAGAATTTTATCGCAATCACAGCAACGACGTCAAAGTATTAATTCTAATTGCGGAGTTAGTGTAAAAAATGAAATACCTAGCGCGATTAATAATAGATTAAAAATTAATCTAAATGGAATACACACCTACTGCTAAATCATTGCAAGAGTACCTTTTGAAGAAGGAATAGGAATGTGGAAAGGAGTAAGTATTGGGATGGTCACTGACAGAATTTCAGACATTAGGCTATGGAGATGTAGAGGATGTCCTTTACAATGAAATTATCAGGAAAAAGCATTCGAAAATTAACGGAGTATGTATAGTAAGACCAACAATTACTGGAAAGACAGCAATCACCGAGATGATTAAGGAAATTTTCATATGTGATGTTTTAGAAGATGGGGTTTTGCATTTCTTTGTAAAGGCAATCTTAACTGAAGTTGCGCCATAAATAACTATGATAGAAGAAATGAATCATTTGCATTTTTTTGGAAAGAAGCAGAATATAGTGAGGATGAAGAAGTTCATCGAAGGTAGAGGATACGCAATTGACAATAAACTCTAAGATACTCAAATGGCTTTCAATAATACATCAGTGGAGATAACAACAAACGAGCTTCTATTTTGAAGAGATAAGCAAAGTGAATCGGGATGCATTTATGAAGTTAATAACTAATTTTAAACTGGAGATCCAATCGCAAAATAGAGAAGAGGTATTCCCATTCAATGCAGTTGATCTAGCTAGACATCTTTACAAGAGATTCATGGACGATAGTCAGGCAGACGACACGTAGGCACATTCTGAGAATGAGGACAGTAGAGAAACAGATCCAGAGAAGGGAGATCAATGATCTAGTTCATATACGATGTCTATTAGTTGAATATATTAAAGATATAATTAAGACCTATTTCAATAATAAACAACCAAACTAAAATCTCTCTATGTTTATATGTTTATATGTTTAATTCATTATAAAAAGAATCCTGATTTTTTTGCTTATGTTAATATGTTTAATTGCTAGATCTCTAAAAATTAATTAGTGATTTGAGGTTCACCACACAGCAGATAAGCATGAAAACACTGTATTTTTACTAGCTTATATGTTTAATTTGTTTAATAGATTTAATCAAACTTTTTAAAATTAAAATGATAATAATAATTCAAGATTGAACAGTAAGCAGTTAAACATTAGGCTGTAATTACGAATGTCTGTTTAATCAAATTTGATCAAAAAGCCTCCCAAATAAATGGCTATTATATATTCATATATATGAAATCTTCATTAATTTATCTAATTTTCCAAATTCAAATGTATATTAATAATAATATTTTTTGTTTGTAATTCCTCCTGTAACTCAGCTCGCCAAATTAGAAAAAGGTGAAAATAAAAAATATCGGCAAGTATTATTGTTCAATTTAACTGTAGTTTTTATTTAAAATATCGATTAAGGCAGATAGGAATTTCTCTCATTTCAATTTAAATCTATTATTTTAATCCAATAAGATTAAGTTCTCTTGAATAAAGCAATTCCGCTAAATTTGGGATCATGTTGTTAAAATTATATTGCTGATTGTTATAAATGACAACTTTAAATGTATCCGTATATCTGAAACTGAAATTATTAACTTAAATCTAAGGTTTAGATTATGACTTGTTGAACTTTTTTAGGAATGCTAAAGTATCTAAAATTGTATTTCTTACTTCATTTTTTATTTTCACTGCCTTCCTAATACTTTGTTAGTACTATACCTTTGTATTTTCTTATTGTCACCTTCTTTTATAGCCTTTATTTTATAATAATTTTCTTATATTTAATCTTCATTACTTTATAATATGATATCGATATCTTATGAGATTTTCTGTATCTTATGATATATTCTGATTGACAAACTTATATATTATTTAAATTAAAGTAATATTGTTGTTTTTTTTAATAAGATTTTGATTCATTTATTTCTCAATAATACTAGTTTTAATTATAATATTCATTTATGTGCTTTAAATTTATATTGAATGATGAAAATTCATTCACTACTTTGACTATGATTTTTTAAAGGTAATTATGATAATCTAGATGCTCATTAATACATCTGCTGAACTGAGATTGCTTATATTCATAAGAATTATTTATGAGAAAAATTTAGAATTGATAAATATCAAAATCCATTTATTATGTGATTTTATAAAATGTTGATAATTTAGGTTGAAGTTGGAATATAATTTGTGTCCCCTTCGACTAAAACATTTAAGATGTCTTTAAAATTTGCCATAGTCTCTGAATCCATCAGCTCTTTAGCTAATTGAGAAACTGATTTCAGGTTATCTATAACCTCCTGATTTTTTTCTCCAGCTAATTGATTCATTATAATGACAAGGAGTGAGTAATTATCTCCAAGCCTCTGCTTTTATCTATCTCATGTAGTTAGCCCCATTGATAGGGACATGAGTTTGAGTCAGTTTATAATGTTTGGGTTCCTTATACTTGTGCTCTTGAAAAGTTACTGATCGTGCAATATGAGGTATCATCAAGATTGATTTTGATGTGCTGAGGTTTTAGGTAGAGATTTACAACATTTTACTCATGAAGCTTGGCTATTGCTATAGCCGCACTAACTATGCATCTCCATGTAACTAGTCTACGATGCTGGAGATTTAGTAGGTCCCCCTTGTTAAAATCATAACTTTTAAGCCAAATTAGGAGGTAAGTTGGGCTAAAATAAATGTTGGTAATGTAGTCTAGTTGTTTGTTATCGTGTTCCTTTTAATATAGTAGCCAGGTAATCATAATTTATAATAAGAAATTGATAAATTAAAATTAATAATTAAAAATCAAAATGGTAAACTTATTAGACGAAGATGGAGCATGACTACATTCACACAAATTTTGTAAGTTACATTTTAAATATCTGAATTTATTTTAATACTCTTTCAGCAATACTACAGAGATTTGAAGTGGAGAGGACGAGGCTTCAGCAAAGAACAGAAATACAAAAATAAGAAAAACTAATTCATGCAGATGGAGATGTTTATGAAGGTGAGTGGAAAGATGACAAAGCTAATCTGTTTTATACATTTCCATTTAAGTTAATCCTAATACTTAATTATATTATTAATTTTCATTTTAAATTAAAGTCTTCCTCTTATTTTTCATAAATGTCTATTTAAACTCTACCACTATAGAGTGCTTCTTCTTTTAAGCTATTAATTTGGTGTCGTGCTAGGTGGTTATATTTGAGACAAGGTCACTTTAAAAACCAGTTCTTCAATTGATTCAATGAGGTACCCATGCTATTTGCTTTTCTACTTGATAATTTCTTCAAAGTTTTGATAGTTTCTTGACATGCTTTAATCTTGTAGTTAATTATCAATCAACTCTTTTTATTAAAACCTTAATGCATTTTATAGAGTTGCCTTCATTTGAATCATCAATAGTAATGGGGTTAAATTTAGGGTCCGGTAACTTAAGTTCCTTATTTTAATTGAGTGCCCCATCGTTATCAGATTGAGATATTCCATATTACCTAGTTTTTGTTTGTTTAAGATCTAAGATATATAACTACCAGACTACCTATAAATTAAAATTTGATGTTTAAAAACTTGTTATTTACGAATGAAGGATAACCCGCCTCACAAAGATCAGTTTCCGAATGAAAGATTATGTGCCTTTTAAGTTACGCTGTTGGGTATTTACCATTGAATTTATTTTTTTTACAAACTTTACAAATTTATCCTCCCTTTTGCTTTAAATGGATAACTTCCCTTACTTTCTAGAATGAGTCTTCATGTGTCTGGTGTAATATTTTCTAGTCAAAATTTTGTCACAAATAGTACAAGTATAAGTAGTTGCAGATTGAGATTTGGTTAGCTTTGTTTCATTTTCCTTAATTCAATTTTAGCTTTACTTTGATTGATCAAGGCACTCTAAAATGCAAAGTGAAAAATTTAGTATCTTAATCTCTTCTTAAGCGCAACTTGAAATTTCGATAACAGAAGATGAGTAGTTATCATTTGAATTTAAGCTGCTCAATGATGAAGAGTTCCAGCTTTTTTTATTAAGTTTTGGTTCCATTTACTATCAAATAGCTTTATTAATAAAATTATTAATAGTCACAATTTAAGTTAAATTTTAATCTTTAATAGTAAATAAGTTATAAACATAGTAAATACTTAGTATAAAAGGGAACCCAAATTTTATCTCAAATAAAATATAACTCAAATTTAAGTTCCAAATATTATCTTTAAAACCCATAAACCAAGAAAATCAGCTATTAAAACCCTAAAACCCCTTCACAAATGTCCCTGGGGACTCCCTAGAGATATTCACGTTTTAAAATGAACTTAAAATGAAAAATTTGTGCTGAAATGAGTACCTAATTACAATAATTAAAAATCTTCGAATAACTAATCTTAGCAACTATAGCAAAATTCTAAGAGAATTAATTACAACAAATAATAATTGCTGCTTAAGCTACTTTGCAGCCAATATAAAAAAGCTATTAGATTAAGAATCAGGCTTTCTCAGAGAAATGTGAAGAATTAATAAAATTTGACATATTAAATTGTAATTAATTAATAAGCTTTTGGAAAACACGCAAATTAATCAAAACAGTACTCAAATAAACACGCAAATCCCATCTTGGTAATTAGAGGGTCAACTCAGTAGTAAAGCTGACTGGTATAACTATTTCAAATTTTAATGTAAGTACCAAACTTTTAATAAAATATAGGCAAAATGTTCATGCCTCCTTATAAGAAATGCACAATGCGATTTATAAGAGATGCTAAAAGGTTACAAAATACTCATTAAGTAAATGAATACTTTGGATTAATGTTCCCTTTTTTCCTGAATATTAAGCTTGAAGTGAAAATGGGAACAAGTCAAAGTAGATGAGGAGTTAAAAAGGTACTTAAATATTTATGAAGATGACGATGAGCTGCCTGATCGCAATTATTTCTTTGGTATTTAAGGAACTGTTAGGAATGAGTATCTTTAAAGGTTGATTCATAATCAATAGTAAATAAGATTTGATGGGACACAAACATCAGGAGTTTAAAATTCAATTCTCGTCAGCAATGAGTTTTTGGAACTTCTATAAAAAAATCCAACCATCTGAAGTAAATTAAATAGTCTTAATAAGCTAATTATAGAGCGAAAAGGTCGAGCACTCTCACTTCTTAGACAAGGGTCATCATGCAGAAGAGTAACTAAAACGAGAAAATTGAATGAAATGACTTTTTCATACTCAGACTATATGGGAACTCAAATTAAAGTTAAGAAGAACGCTAAGAAGGATAAGGGGCAAGGAACATAAATTCGACTCCTTAGAAAAAAAAGTTTTTTAATATTTGATGTTTATTAATAAGTTGCTTAAAACAAAATAATACTAAATCAAACTTTTTCTAATTAAGCAGCTTAACTTTCCATTTTATTTATGTGCTTTTTTCTGTTTTTGCACAGTCTTCTTACTTAATATTAAGAATTGAGTTCCTTACTATTTAATAGTGTTCCTTGTTTGAAAAGTTAAAATTCTTTTCAATTACGTCTCTCTTATAAAAATGTTTTACTCTTGAAAATATTTCTTCAATGCAATTGAACTATGAAGAATAGGGTGAATTAATTATAAATCTCCACCCATTATCAATTATTTTTTGTTTGAAGGCCCTGTTATGATGAGCACGCAAATTATCCATGAAAATTACAACCTTCTTGCCCTTTAGTTAAAGTTCAATGATTTCCAGTCCTAACATTAAATCTGGAATTTTGATTGATTTATCCTTTATAACAAATCCTAAAAGTCCTAATTGACTTGAAATAAATACTAATGAAGCTAACGAAGAGATATTAATGCCCTCTTTTAGTAATTCCTGATTAGTGTATGGACCAACCCATGACCTCATAGATATAGCATGGGACTTAAAAATTGTTTCATCTAAGTATACTAAAATCTCTTATTAATAAAATGCTCTAAATTATAAATGAGTATTGCTGAAGTTATTAAACTTTAATTTTAGATTTTTAAGAATTCGTAAGTTTATAAGCTGACTTCGCCTATTTATATTTTTTTCCATTAAAGAGATAAAGTTTTCTTAAACTCGAGGTTGAGATTCTTTTATCAGGAAATTTGCGATGAAAGATTTTAGCTCTATCTGCTATAGAGTACAATTTTAGGTCGCTCAAAGTTGTTTTATTTACTAAATAGTATAAGTGATTTATTTATAAATCTAAAGTCCTTTTTTTATTCTTCAAACTCTTTGTATACTTGACATCATGATTGATGCAAATTTTTCGTATTTAACTTTGTCTATAACCAAATATTTGCCCAATTTATTTATAAGTTAAAAAGGTGAATTAATCTTTTTAAGGATCTTAATTATTGTATCAAATTATAAGTATTTGGGCCCTGCATTAATAATTACTTTATTTGAATTAATTCATTTTAATTTTATGTATTTATATTTTAAAATTCTCAATTTTTACAGTAAATAATTTATATGATTCATTCACCAAGTTGAAAAATTACATAAATAAATATAAAATATCTATAAATTTCAATCAGGAAATTATTCACATTTATTAGGTGATTTCATTTTCGAGTTATTAACTATAGTACTATTAGCAACAAAACTGATTGTTTAATATAATTTGAGTTGATAATATTAAATTAGTAACTAGATTTAATGAGCGAAATATTAATAATAAGTTTGCTAATTAAATACCTTCTAAAGCTATATTTCTCATTAAATTTATATTTTTAATAGTTAAATTTTTATTTTCCCACTATTATTAATGGATACTATTATAATTTGTAGCTTATTATTCATATATTATAAATTAAACTCATAAGAAATGTTAATTTTATCCATAGAGTTTCATAATTTTTTATGAGATAAATCCCATTTGATTCAATTTTTTCAGTATTTCTTTTAATTAAATAATCGTAAAAGCTTTAGTCTTGTTTTTTAAATTATAAATTATTATAATTTTTCTCAAATATTGCGAAGTAAGCATTTATATTATCGATTCAAAAGCATTTCATCGAACCTAAAAACATACCAAAAAAACTAAAAAGATTCTTAAATTGAATCAAGTCTTTATATTTTAATTATATAATTTGCAAATTTATTTTATTATAATTTGGCTTTCATTAGTTCGATTGAAAATTTGATAGCATTCAAAACCCCAAAACCCTTTCAGTAGTTTGATTGAGTTTTTGATTGATAAAAGTAGACTATTAGTGCATACTTTATTAGGGTTTTAATAGGGTTTATGTAGGGGTTTAATGTTTAAATATTAGTATTTTAAGTGAGTATAACAAGCGAGTTTTTAAAATATTTCACACAAACATAAGCTTAGAGTCATGTGGCAGTTCTCTGAATTTTATCTTTCTAAGTTGATGTTTGATTGTTTCTATTGTTTGTTAATTCTCTTAGCATGGCTTGATAATAGTTGAGTATGCAAGTTCTCTGAGACCTCCATTTATTTTATTTTTATCGAGATATTGTTTAATTCTCTGCTTAGAATCTCTCTCACCCCTGCAGCTAAAGTAATCGTTTCTTGGCATGTCGCTCTCTATTATTATTACTGCTAGAGCCCAGATATCCCATTAAGTGTCTCCATCTCTCCAATCCTCTCTCTCTGGGAAATATCCAGGAGTGCCGTATACATTTCCTTATGCAGAGGCTTGCACTCTTTGAGCTCTGTTGAAGTCAATAATATAAACTCTAAGAGGCTGAAAGTTCATCATGATGTTCTCTGGCTTTAAGTCTCTATGAACATAACCTAGCTTGTGAAGCTCTTCAATCCCTTCAACTATCTGCTATACTATCTAGCTAATTTATCTCTGACATCTATTGTCAGATAAGAATTCTCTGTAAGTCATTTCAAGTAAAGGAAGCCTGAAGGCTACATGATCTTTACCAAGTAAAATAGCATCAAGCTAGATGATATGCCTGCACTCATTTAACTTTGCCTTTTAAAGAGCATAATACTCATTAGCAAATTCCATTTGGAACTTGTCATCAGCAAGGAAGTAATTGAAAGGATATATCTTGTAAGCATATTAGTCATCAGTAATGACTCTCTTCTCTATTTTATCTTCAAGAGTGAGGTAGCTTTCTAGGCAAGAATCTAAGTCAATAATTTTTAATATGGGAATCTTCATTGCCTCTATTTTAACCATGATTTTATTGATCTCAGAGACTGGAAAGTTCTTGACTGCTTTCTTCATTTTAACTTACTTCTAGACTTCAACTCTAAGAGACTCCACTGGGTTTCTTGATCTTCTCTTTTAGAGAAATCTATTACCTGTAGGTTCATGAATAAAGACAAACTTTAATTGTGATTTTTCTTTAAGCGCACTTTGAGGTCTCTAGTATGAGAATATGGCTTCTCACAGAACTCACAGACATACTTCCCATCTTTTTTCTAATGCTTGAGATATAACCTTGGCATATCTTTGTGTATATCTCTCAAGTGTCTCTTAAAAGTTGACTTGTA
>ARYC01022744.1:0-28565 GCA_000711775.1 Oxytricha trifallax
GAGACTTTTAGTGGGATGTGTGGGCTTTAGCAGCAATAATAATAGAGTGCGACATGCCTCGCAATGAATACTACTCTACAAGATGCGAGAAGGATGCTAAACAAAGAATAAAACAATTTATTGACAAAAAAAGAGTATCTCAATCAATAAAACAAATGGCAGAGTAAATAATAATTAAACCAAACTCAAGATCATACATATCAATAGAGTAGATAGAGTTGTGGTTATGTAAGATAAACTTCAGACCTCTCCCACATGATCCTAAGGTGCATCTTGAGTGATTAAATTAAATACATTTACTATAAATTTCACATTAAAACCTATTAATAACCCCAACCCTACAAATCAAAGCACTTATAAACCTCATTAAGGGGTTTTGGGGTTTTGAATGGCAACATTGAAGAGACACTCCTTTGTGTTGAAGAGTGAAGCAGCGAAGTAAATATAGTGGTCCTTATGAACTGAGGAGATTGAAGACCCGGATTCAAGTCTGTCTCTGGCAGGGCCCGTCAATTTGGCGTCTAAACTCGTGTTTTGCATTTAATTTATTTGTAACAAATAGTAGATTATTAAGATTCTATATGATTTAAACTTATTGATATCTAAACTTTTAGATATTCAAATCTAATTGCACAGGCCTTTAGATTCAATTATACCATTATCACCCATTATACACTTTTATGACTTTAGAGCTCTAAATATGTGTTTTATTTTTATCAAATTTATATATAGAATTTGGGATAGTTTTGAATTATGAATATAACTTAAGTAAATTAACTCTATTCATAAAATGGAGAAAAAACTCGGGCAAAATTTTTGAAAGTATATTTGTTCAGAAATTTACTATTTAATTATTATGCCTTTTTTTACGCTAGAAATTTTGGTTTAAATTATTACCCCATTAAAACAAGATCAGTAATCTACAAGTTCACTTAAGAATGATTAGATAACTTAGGACAAAAATGAGGTGAAGGGCAACATCCTCTTCTTTCAAAATTTAGTAGCAAAACAAACTAGTAAACAAGGTTACAACAAATAAAACGAAAATCCTTAGAAAGACGTGATTTAATCCATAATTGAATCATAGCCATCATTACCAGTGAAAGAATTGAAAAATATTTTTAGTAAAAAGACTAATATTCCTTGTAAGTTTTTGTTCAATAGTTATTATTTTGGGAGATTATTTATATTTTCATTTGAACTTTCTTGTAAATTAGGACTAAATTTCCATAACTTTTAATTTAGAATCTCAGATAAAATTGAGTGCTCCTGATCACAAACTTAATGAAATGAGAAATTCCTAGGGTCTATGAGATAGTGTCAATGAAAGCTAATAATATGACTAAAAAGGTGCAAAAAATGTGAAAAATTTAGTCGATATCTTCTAGACTATGATCAATACTAATGAATAGCGAACAAAGGAAGAATAAGAGATTTGGGATTGATTGGCTAAAAATAAGCATCTGAGTGCTGATAAACTTTTTCATTGAATGATTTTTAAATTCATTTAACAATGGATTAGTTGTCTAAATTTTAAGAGATCTCTGCAAGAATAATTCGAAGAAGCCTTAAGACTTAGACAACAAGAAAATACTCTTGAGAGACAAACCGAAGTGCATAAATTGTAAACCCTTGAATACCTGCAATCGGCTATTAGGAACACTTTCTCAAATAACAATGTGTCTCTTGGTCAAGGTTAAAACAGAAATTCTTATAATGCTAGAAGCACACTTGACTCAAAGACTGGGAAGAAATCACGAAAACTGAACATGGCAGAACTGCAAGAACACGAATAGCTCGAGTAAATGATGCAGGAGAGAACCTTATTTGATGCGGCTTTCTAAGAGATATACGAGGAGTATGAAATTGAGTGGGTTAGTGATTCAATCCGAGAACTGTTTCAATCCGTAATAAGAGAAGCAATTTCTTTAAAAAAATTTAGTTGATAAGTGCAATATATAGAAGAAATTGGATTAATTGATACAAAATATTGAAAATGTTAATATATAATTGAGGACAGACTTTGTGAATTATCGGGAGAGATAAACTCTTTTTCAATTAAAATTCTGTGATTTAGTAGTTAAAAAGAAATTATGATTATTTATACAAAAAATAACTTAATTTATTGGTTAATTCTGTTTGTTAAAAATATTCAATATTATAATTTGATGAAAAGACTCTATTTGCCAATGAATTATTACTTCATATCAATCATTATATACATATATTTTAGAACAAGAGGTTTAGTAGAATAAGAACAGAACCAAGCTCTCCGCTAAGTAGTTGAGGAGTGTATCCAATAAATTAGTTTTGAGCTTGCCATGCCACTCGTTGAAAATGATCTCACCGAATCACTCTTACTCACCGATCTCAAGTCTCTAGTATTCGGTATATATTGCTTATTATTTATTATATTCAGATGATATTGTATGTATATTGTATTTTTGAATATATCTTCATATACAATAGTTGATAATATGATTTGGAAGACTATTTGATCTGATAAATGAAGAAACTGTGGAGTCAACTTTAATGATCCTTGTTAATGAAATTGCACAGAGCACACTTAATTACGAAAGAGTGTTAGTGTAGGACACTGAAGACTACGCCAGTGGATTGTTAATTGATGCTGAGATAACACAAACTAATCAATATTTTGTTTTACTGATAAATAGTTTAAATAATTATTTAATCATGGGGTTTATATACTAATTAAACTATCACTGATACTCTCTATGAATATTAGCATTAAGTTGCCACATCTAACGCCATTCAATATAAAGTGATAAAATCTATATATTTTTCAAGTAAATTATAATATTTGATTGAGGACAGACTCTAATAAAAATAAAAACACGTTTTAAGCTTGCCTATTCATATAATAAATTGCTGAACTTTCTATGAATTCGCCTAGTATTCGGTTGCATCGAGTAAGAACAGACTCTGCACACTGTTGATCTGATAAATGAATAAAAAGTTATAGAAATATTAAATAAAAATTAACAATTTAATTTCTATAATCTTTTACTTAATTTAGATATGCTTTTATATGTGTAGCTGAGATAACGAAACTTTCAAAACATGTTGCTCAAGAGCAACAAGCACTAAATATATTAGGCAATAGTTTTCTGTAAAAAATATTGTCTCACTTAACTTAAGACATTCTTCAAGAATCTGTAGTCATTTAATTTTTATTAAATTATCTCCCATTAATTATAAAACTTTTATACTTACTATTTTTTATTCAAAATCAATCATCAAAACTTCATTAATTTCGTTTTTATATACTATTTTTGAAATATATTTTTTAAAAGCCACTTCTCACTAAAAAGATAAAATCCTACGTTAATTAACAAATCAACTAATAGACGAATAAATCAAGGAAGTGATTGTTTAATCTTATAAGTAATTGAAAACTGAAAAATATCTGTAAACATCCCTTGTTGAAGACATTTACCTAGAAATGCTTGATTAATAGATCCAAATGATTGCCAGCACTTCTTTGATTACAGCCAGAATTAAGAAGCAAATTGACTCTGCAAGCAATACCAAAGAGATTCTATAAAAATATTATGGTTTATAAGGGGGGAAATAAGTTCAAATAAATATGTAAGCAGTAGTAATTATAGTAAATTTTGTGATAATAATTTTGTAAAATTAAAGATATTCCTAATGTAAATGCTGTAGAATCAAATTTATAAGAAAAAAAGTAGGAAAATTTTTAAGCAATCTAGGAAGTTTATCAAATTAAAGTTAAAAGTCCACCAGAACAGCTTAAAACTCAATCGTAATTACCAACTAATATAGTCTTGCAATAGAATAAAAATTAATCAATGTAGTAACATTAATAGTAGCAATATTATGCAATTATTTCTCTAGTAAGAGAGTTAATTGAAATTTAAATGAAAAATAAATAATTATTCTTTTATAATTTTCTATTTAAATTTGATAATCAGTATTTAAATTAGATAAGTGAGATTTCTATAACTTTACAACTTTTTTAAGCAAATTCATTAATATTTTGTTGATAATAGAATCTGTCAAGTTAAATAAACAAATTATTTTCTCCTCAACCTCAACAAGAGAAACCCGTGTTTTAAACTTTAACCACTAATAAACATCAAAACCAGAGAGAATTGGAACAAAGAAAAACCTATATTTAAAGGGAATCTGCGAATTTCGTAATCAGACCAACAATCATTACTCACAGTAAATCTCCACTAAGATAAACCAGAAATAACTAAAACGACAACGATTATGAAAGCGATTTAAACGATTAGGATTTGTGTGATGAATCAAATTTAGACTTGGAAATGACTTTAGATTTCTAAAAGTTAAACAACAACAAAAACAACCAGAACATAATCATTATGAATAACTAGCTTTCCTCGCTGGATAGAGGCCGAGAGCAAATGAATGACTCTGGGGAGAGCAGTAACATGTCAAGTTTCATAAGAGATCATGATATAGACATGCTGCAAAGCCCCAATTTCATGTCTGAGAATAAATCGCACAGAGCACCAATCATATAACAGAAACAATAATATTATCCCTAGTAAGATAGGATCACTTTGAGACTCCCCTAAAATTAAAACTTTTCATATTAAACACCCAGCAATAACTAGGAGAGTTACAGTATAACTAATAACAGTGGAAAACTGCCAAAAAATTATTATCCGATTCAATCCCAAAGTAGGTAGAGCTAAATGAGTTACAACAATAACCAAAAAGTGCAATAAATTTTCAATTAAAATGAAGAGGAGGAAGATGAAGATGACGAAGAATTGATTCAATAGTTACAGATGCAGTATTTGGAATAGCAATAATTGAAGCAAACTTATTCTAACATTTAAGATTAACAACTTAATAGGTAAAAGTTGAGTAAATCTCCTTCTGGCATATCGTTTGCTTCATAGTATGCATTTAACACGAAAGATCACGGAAGTCAATTTAGAGAAGAAAACAGTAATAAAAGTAGCTCCTCAGCTTCTGAATTTTCACATCAGAGATTTAACAATCCTCAGTAGTATGGTTAGCATTAATCAAACAATAGCTACAATTAAATGTTGAATCAGAAGTAGCATCTCATGTAAGATTCTTATTAGAACAGCAATATAAGCTAAAGTGCACATCAATTACTATCGCAGTAGTAATAGTATATGCAAACAGAAAGTTCATAGTACCACAAACAATAAAATCACTACCCTCACTAGTCAATTACAAGCTAACAACAGTTTCATAACAACTAACATCACTAAAATGTGCGCTCGTTTGATGCCTAGTAAGACACCCATAAACATTAGAGATATTAAAGTAAGGATTCTAGAAGTGGCTAATCAACACTAAATGATAATATGATATCAGTTGATAAGAACGCTTATGAGCTTATGTTACTTCAGTAAAAAGAGCGATAGTTGATTGTTCATTTTTTAATATAAAATTAGTGAGTCTAATATTATTAATTATAGTCGATTTTACTGTAAATTAAAATAAGTAATTATTTCTAATATGATTGAAGAAGAAAAGCTGAAGCAAAGATTAAGAGATAAAATAAAGAAAATGGATTGGAATGAAAGCGACAGTGATGAAGATTAGGCTATCTCAAGTAACTTAAACTCTATGACTTAGCTATCTGAGTAGAATCAACTTCATAAGGAATTCTTAAGTAGAAGGTGATATAATTATTATAACAACTCCTAAATAAGTAATTAAAGTATGTGTATATTATAGTAGAATAGTATAAATATAATTAGTGCATTCAAATTTAACTCAAGTAATTTTACTATGAATACTGAGAATAAATATTATAGTATGGAGATGCAATTAAATCAGAAAATAATTATAAATTATAATAGATATAATAAAATGAACAAACCCCAGAGAAAAGTTTCAATTGACTTAAATATCCGGTCTGCCACTCTCAAGGTTGATGAGCCAATGGAGATCTTAATTGTCTGGAAAAGAGGTATTTATTATAAATTATATTTTTATTGTCAAAAATAGGAACGAAAAAGATTGATACAAGGTCTAGAATTATTGATTAATCAAGGCCTTAGGCAGTTTTCAATGAAAAGTTTCAGATGAAAACTGCTCTCGATTATGACACTCTGCGTCGCTAATTTATCAAGAAAAAGGTAAATAAATTGGCATAATACTTTCTATTTACCATATGAACAACTAATCTTTGCATTTGAGAATGTGTATTAAATACTAATATAGTCTGATTTGCAAGTTTGGAAGAAAGATATGAGTGTAATGCTGGGAAGTGCAGATTTTGATTTAAGTAAATATGCGAATGATGAGAGAGCACAAGATGATAGACTTCCACTCAAAAATTGCACAATTGATTCTTCTGCTTACATTGAAATCTATATATTGCTTAATTTATCAACATTTACAATTTTAAGCTTTAAAACGCAGACTAATCTGTTATCTTATTCAATCTCTAGTTTCTCTTATCCAATAAAAGCGAAAGTGCTGGACTAGGGAGTCCCCTAAACCCCAAGCATGAGGACCCCTGGTATGCAGTTAACAAGTATGCCAACTATTGAAGAACGTGACTCAGAAGCAGACGTCAGAGAAGAATTGGAGAGAAAGGAAAAAGAATACCGCAGAAACATCGAACGCCTCGAAGACATGCTTGATGATTTAAGACGCAAAGAACAAGAAACTGAGCAAACCTAAAACTCCACATTAAACGCCACGAATACCAGTTTTAACAATGAAACTTTGAATTAGACTGTCATTGGATATGAGGCTGGAGATGTGCTTGAAATGCGGGAGAAGGAATTACTATAACTCGAATAGGAGCTGACTGAACTAGACTATTAAAATGCTAATTACCTCCTTAAACTGTAAGCTATATATATATTGATTTAACATAACCTATAGTGACTTACTGAAATAAATTGATCAAATGACAGGGAGTGATCATAGTGATAGCAATTACACAAACGAGGAAATTTAACTATTACTGGAGAAATATCAATTCAAAGCAAAATCTGCACAGGAGGAAGCTATTAACAATTTAGACTATACTAAACAAATAAAATTTATAAACTGGCACATTTTAAATTCTTTAATCCGAAACTAATTTTTATTATATTATCTAATATGAATTTAGACAGACTTGAGTATTTATATTCATTTGATAGATTTGACTATCAAGCATTATGATTGTCTGATTATATCGAATAAATTTCAGAGAAAAGTGTTAATATATATATATAATTTGTATCTTAAATTTCTCCTGCTTTTAACTTTATTTGACAAATATTAATAATAAAATATATACGATTATACTTTATAACATGGAAACTTAGCAGTAAATATTGTAAACTCAAGATAATATAATTCTAACACTTTTATTAGTATATATATTTATTTTTATTTTTTCTAAAAATTAATTATTATTATTATTTTTAATATTTTTTTATTTTTATATATAAAAAACTTTCACAAAACCTGGAGGAGATGTAAATCTAAAACTTCGACAGTGAACGCGAACTGCCTGAAATACAAGAGTGGATAAAAGATAGAGTAAAGTTACTGAAAAAAACAAAGGAAAATTTTGATTTTATATGCAAAGCAATCAGGAAAATAAAGAAATTAGAAGGAATTCAAGATAAAAAGAAATACGAAGAAAATGGAGATAATAATACTAATGCAGATCTAAGCAAATTAATCATTAATGTATAAAATTGGACATATATAATATGAAATAGTGATATATTTTTTATTGAGAAAAAAATTATAAAATTAAGCAACAACAACTTAGATGAGAGCAATATATCACTGTCGCAGTCTTTAATGGATCTTAATATATCATAGATGAGTTAAAGTATGGATTAATCTTAATTAGATAATAATCACTAAAATTGAAATCAATCACTTTGAAGGTTGCATGATAGAAATTTGGGATTATTTTTACTTTCTTGAGCTTGTAAATAATTTAACCTTATGTTTAGTTCTAACCCTCTTAACAATGTAATATTAGCTAATTAATCTATTAACTC
This sequence comes from Oxytricha trifallax, assembly GCA_000711775.1. Classification (NCBI taxonomy): domain Eukaryota; phylum Ciliophora; class Spirotrichea; order Sporadotrichida; family Oxytrichidae; genus Oxytricha; species Oxytricha trifallax. The sequence goes on from ARYC01022744.1 coordinate 8,016, forward strand.
TCCTTATTTACAATATCGTAATTATTTTAATAAATTATTATTTATAATATTAAAATCAATGGTAGAGAAAGCAGTAAACATCTAAAATAAGCTCCGCAAAGCAGCTCAAGCCATAAAAAAAAACACAGCCCTATTTATCTGCAGTGGAAGTGGAATTACAGCAGATAGTGGCATGCCGATGCTTAGAGGTACGAGGGGGTTATGGGACAAGTTTCCTAAGTTCAAAGAAGAGAAAATATTCTATGAGGATTTCATGCAGGAGCAGTTTTTCTAATAGAATCCCACGCATTTTTGGTATGTCTATGGAAGTCTATTTAATAAGATGCAGAGAACTTTGCCATTTAAAAAAAATATATAGTGATATTTCATAAAATAGGGGGGAAGTGAATTTACATGTGCCACATAGTGGGTATATGGAATTGAAAGAAATTATTTAGATAGCTAAGCCAAATGACAATTACTTAATTATGCATGAGGGAATTGATGATTTATATCAGAAAGCTGGTAAGTAATTTGCATATATACAAGTTGACTGACTACTATTAAATGTTTTTCATTTTGTTGTAAACAGAATAAACTTACATTTTTAATATAGGTTTTGATGAGAATAAAATGGTTCATATAAAAGGTTAATTGAGAGATTGGTAGTGTAGTAAATGCCAATATCTTCATTAAGAAAATTGTAAGTAATTTAAATTTTTATATACACTTTGGAGATAAATTTTTGAACAAAGAGATAAGTTTTCTAATAAATTCTAAGATTAATCAAAATTAACAATTACTTAAATTTATATGTCTATAGTTTATTTGTTTACACTAAATCACAAAAGAGGCACTGCAATTAAAATTCCAACATGCCCAAAATGTGGCTTGAACATTAGACCTAATATCATTATGAAAAATGACGTAAATGTAATTGAAACTAAGCAAGAGAAATAAAATTAAGTTTATCAGGAATTTATCCAAAGAAATGACAAAAGAAGTATAACTCGCTTTAAAACTTTTTTAATGGAAAATTTTATGTACAATCAGCTTGACAATGTTAATGATTTTAAAATTATCCAATATACTATTAAAAATACATTTTTATAAAGTATAACAGTACTTGAAATAGGAGCAGGTCCCTCAAATCCAAAAGTTCGTCGAGCAGCAGAGCAGCACTTATTCAACGATAAATACCGCTGCGCTCTAATTCGCATAAACCCCATTAAAGAACGCATGTCTTAGTACAACTGGGAGGAGAAAGAAATCAAGAAATTAGTCAGTGAGATGGGCGATAAATTTGACATTGATACCAAAATACCTGATTTTACCAAGATGGATTTGTAGACTATCGTAAAAGAAGAAAATGAGGAGTATAATATACAATAATTTATTTTTAATGATATAGGTTGAAAACGGATCTTAAAAATACTACTTAAGTAAAATCTTATTTTCTGTGGTATAATATAAATTTTGTTAATGCTTTGCAAAATGAACTTATAGAAATTGAACTTGGTGCTAAGGAAGGTATCGCTATGCTTAAAGATACACTTCTTAAAGTTTGAATAAGGAATTATTCTTTCACAAAAAAGATAAAAAATACTAATGGCAAAATGTAAATAATGAATTAATTAAGATTTGTTTAAATTTTTATTTCCTTAATTCACAACTAAGTTGTATTAGAAAGCATATTTGTGAAAATAAAGAAGCTAAAATTAATATAAGTTAATAAGAATTCTTTAGATTTGTGATTATAAAAAATGAACAATTTCATGTCATGGAGGGGAATCAACACAATAGAAGCTTAAATTACACTTGATCAATAAAAAATTGAAAAATATTTTAGTGAATTGGATGAGTTAAAAATACTTATTGTTTATAATTACTAATTTTTATGTCCCCACTAAAAAATAATCATAATAACAATCCAATTCAAGTAAAAACAAGCAATTCACTGAAGGATTACTCAATCACTATTATTTCTAAGGTTTCACTAATTGCAGAATCAAATAAACTTTAGTTTTTTAATTTTAATTATTTATTTTTTAATTTATATATAAATGTTTTAGCAATATCTACACTTCAATAGATTTCTGTAGGTTGATAAATTAGCGAATGATCACATTTAATATGGTTATGATCAACAGAAATATTTCTTATAATATATTATTAGCACCTATATAATAGTATTAAAGTAATTATAGTATCATTCAAAGACACAACCTTGGTGATAGTAAGTGATACAGGCAAGAAAATGGCATCAGAAAGGATCAATTATTTGTTTAAACTCACTGAAATTAATACTGTATTGCCTATAAAATCCCCAGTTAATTCCTCTTCTGATATATAATATAAATAATTATATGCTTTCAAGGATAATCTTTAATAAGCAATAGCATATTTGTAAATGAATAGTTGAATAATTATAAAGATTATTCTGATGAAAATGTAAAGAGCAAATCAACCAAATTTAAGACAATCACTTAACTTTAACACATTCCTGATAAATTAAGTGATAAACTCAGAGAATAATAAACCGACACATCAAATTAATCGTTTAAATTATAGAAAGAAGTCAATATTTACAGTTAAAATGAATATTTAATATAGAATTTTAAAGAAATTCAACAAGAAAAAAAGAAATAGAAAGTTTATTGCAATATGTTTCTGGTTGGAGCTAATAAAGGCCTGTATTTGTTTCATATAGAACCAAAACGAAATAAAATAGAGTTTTTGCATGGGCTTTATGAAGATTATGATAATATTGTTGGAATCGTTCCAATTGAGAGTGCGAATTAACTAAAAAGCTTGAATTAGATATTATAAATCTTAATACTTATTTGAGAAAAGAAAATGGGGGTGATATAGAATAGTTGTTTTTTATATTTAATTTAAAGATATATCTGTCAATTAGTGAATCGCATACTATTAGAGCAATCTAAATATAAAATGGGAAATTAATTTAACTAGCTGAAATTGAACACTCTTTAAAGAACATAATCTATTTCCGCAAGCTCAACTTAAGTCATATGTTTCTTGAAAATATTTTTTACATTAATTTATAATAAACATGTCAAAATATTATTATAATTATTTATTTTTCTAGTAGCTCTTAAGTACAATACAATCTACACAGCTAAACTAAAATATTCCAATAAATTAAACAAGCTTACTTTCAAATTGATCAGAAAAATTGACCATAACACTTCGATTTAAACATTTCCTTCTAATTTCCTCACAGCTGCTTTTAAATATGGGAAGGCTTTTGATTACCAGAAAACTTTTTACTTTTTGAGATTGGGGTAACCTAAGTTTAGATATAATATTTGGGTTAATCCCTACAAAATAAGAATGGCAAATACTAATTAAATGAATTTTAAAACCTTAAATTTAAAATAATATGATTAATTGACAAATTATCAAAAGTTTTTATGTGATCTCAAAAGTATTCAGTTATTTTTAATTAATTGGCCTAAACTATAAACCACAAATTAAAAATAACTTTATAATATTTGCAATATTTTCTTCATTGAATGACACCAAGCAGAGTAACGCAAAGAATTTACTATGTGACATTCTAGAATTCAACCAAAAAGCATCTACTCAGACCAATTTCTCAGAGCATGTAGCTATGAATTCTACTCAAATAATATCTTTTAATTAGTATAACTTTGAGACTAAGAAGATTAATGATGGGTTGATTAGCTAAAGTGGGTATTAACAGATCAAGTCGTTCGCTTTGGATCATCAGAGAATTATCTATTTTTATTACTATCATGGATTAGAAAGCAATTCCACTGATTAAAATAGGGTTTATAATTTAATAATTTATTTCTTTATAACTTGAAAAAGATTTTTAGTATTTTTCATTTCGAAAGTATAAGAAATTTTAAAAAAAGTTATAATATTTTATAAAAAGTTTATTTACCCAGTGATGTAAAAATAATTGAATTTAATTATTGATTTAGCTTTATGATAATTTAGGTTAAATAGTCATTGAAAAGTGTAGAAATTTCTTACTTGATATAACTTAAATTTAGAACACTTATATTTAATAAAATCTGATTATAATTACATATATAGAGGATGAATTTATATTGTGATGTGCATCTTGCTTATATTCGTTTGTGATTTGAGGTTTCATTTGAATATATGATCTTTAAGATATTTTAAGGGGGGTTATATATTAGAGAAGCTACTACAAAGTTATTGCAAATTGTTCAATTATATGATACATTTGATTAATTGAAATTAAATTTAAGTTGATTTGAAAGGTATTTTTATAACAATTTCTTAGCCTATTTATATATAAATTATCAAAATTACTAAAATAATCTTTAATAGTATGAAGATTTATTCTCGTAATATATTTATAATGTGGAATTCCTTAATTTAAACAGTATTCTTAACTACAATAAAAAATGGAGATTTCTTCTTGTTCCGTTAAAATATATATTGTGCTATATCTTTACTATAAAGTAAGGTTTAAACAAAATTAACAAAACACAATTATATATTGTTGGAATACATTTAAATTTTGAAAATTAAAAACAAAGAATCAATTATTAAATAAAATTTGTGGCAGCTAACTTTCTGGAAACCTAGACAATATGGTACATGCTTGATAGAGAATTCAAAATTACCTGGACTTTACTATTGGTGATACTCCTCTATCGCATCCCTGAAGCGAGATTAATCAATTTTAATTTTGGTGATTTGTTTAGTTGATTTTGCTGTCAAAATTAAAATAAATTTATCTCTCTTCTCTGCAGGGATAAGTTAAAACAGTACCACCAAAATTAAAGTCCAGCTGATTTTGAATTCCCTATCAAGTATGTACTATATTTTTTAGATTCGGAAAAATTAACTATCACAAATTTTATTTAATAATTAATTGATTGTTTTTATTTTTCAATGTATTCCTACAATATTAATCAATTTAAGCTTAAATTTAATTATATTGTTATTTTATCAAAATTATGATGATAGTTTAAGTTTAATTTAACAGTAAAGATCCCACCCATTTATTTTTGTTTATCTTTATCTAGATTTTTATTGACATATTTATATTCCAGAAACTCAGATATTAAGTAGCTCTTAAGCTGAGTGTTCTCCGAGCTCATAGAGCTTTGAGATTCATGATTAACTTCTTCTCTTATTTGATCTTAATCTCTATATCTGAAATCTTCCTAATTGTTTTTTGTGTTTATTAGATTTTTATCATAAAATATTTTATTTTTTTAAAATTTGAATTAAAAATTCTAAACAAATATTTGGTGAGTTTTTTTTTATTAACTTTGCTATCTTTTCTATAAAAAAATATAAATATGCTTTTTTCCACACAGAAATAAGAACTTAATTTACTACAATTTACAAACATAAGCGATGGAACATTTTTCATCTGAATAATTATAAAAACGATTGATATTATTGAAATAATTTACAATAATTATATTATTATTAATTTTCTCTTAGATTGACTTAATTAAATCGATGTGAATCTTTCACAGCACCTCCTATTATTCTTTAATTGTTATATCGGAGTGAATTAGTGTCAATAAGGGATGTGTCCATTGAATCGTCTAATATGTTTATACTTTTAGTCCTTGAATTTATTGTGTTATTAGATGCTGAATAATTATCTAATCCAGCTGTTTTTTGGGTTTTTTGAGATGGTTCTTTATGGAGGATTTCTATTATACTCATAGTTTTATTTTTATAAACAATCATTAAAAAAAGCTTAGTAATATTATAGTGGAATTGAGAGACAGTTAAATTATATTTTTAAAGTCATATTTTTATTAAAAGTATATCATAGTATTGTAATTTTTACGTTCAGAGCTTTCAGGTGTTTTATTATTATAGAGTACTTTCTTCGACTCCATAACCACATTATTATTACATATTATTGAATCTTTAGCAGGCGACCTCTAAACCTCAATCTTTAATTTATCAATTCTCTTGCGCTTTTATTTATTTAATGAAGAATATTAATAGTAGAATAGATATGAGAGAGTGCATGCTACCGCCATGTCAAATATTGGGCGGATGTAAAATCTTATCACTATAGAGAGGGTTTGGTAACTCTCTTATTCAATGAAAAATAGTTGGTAAATAATAGGGGGAAAGTAAATTTATGGAAAATTGAAATTAAGTTATATTTAAATATAACGATTGATCATCAGGAATTATTATGCTAACTAGAGAGACACCGATCTTTTGAATCATGTAAAGAATAATTATTGAATAAGTCCAAATTATCAAAAATACATTTACTGAAATAATAAGAAAAATGAGAATTTTATAATTATTAAGAATTAAAATTCTTTTTTGAATTAATAAAATCATATTATAAGGGTAAAGAAGGGTAGATTTTTTAAGTCTTAATACTAAAACTTATCTAAGCAATATAAACAAAAAAAATGGTCAAATTAAGGATTTTTATTTTTACTTTGTGTTACTGAATCTTCTCAATGATTCTAATACTATGTCTTAACTTTATTTTTTAATTTACTATAAAAACATCTTATTAATATGATTTAGTAAACATGTTTAAACTCCTAACCTTTTAACTTAGCGAATATTTTTTAGATTCCAAAATTGTTTTCAAAATTCATTCAAGATGCGGATTCAATTTTTTTGCTTTTTCGAGAAGACTTGAATAATCATTTTGATTAAAGCATGTTAAGTTGATATTTTTTGTAAAAGAATATTTGTAAAATTACGATCAAAATATTAAATTCATTATTTTGGAAGTGATTAGTCATTTACGAATTTAATTTTTCACAGTACAATAATTAATTTCATGATTTTTTTAATTTTGCAGTCTTCCTTAAAAATCTAAATTATGAATTATAATATATATATATATATAATAAAATGCCATTTAATTTAAATTATATCAAATTTAAATTTTATTTGGTTTTCTCTAATTGAACCTGGTAAACTATTTGCCTTAAACCTCTAATATTTGATATTTTCTCTTGACAAAATATGTGAATGTTTTTGTAAATAAATATGACATAAAAAAGTCAATGAGAAGTTTTATTACTAAAGTTATATCGTAAATTATTGAGGTTATGTGAACTTTTTATTCAGGAGAAGGGTTTGGAATTGGTCGATCTTCTTAATAAGCGGACTATTATCAAAAAGATATAAGATATAAAAAAATCTAGTTTTATAGATTGATAAAATGCTCAATGAATTATTCATTATTAATTAATCGGAAGAAAGGATAATTAGCCATTTAAATGAAGGTCATTGCATTTAAAGTTTTTAGATATAATATAACAAATTTTAGCAATAATACACCAACATAGTAAAAGATACTACGTAGAGTATAATAGTTGCTATGAGTACAGCAATTTTTATTTTCTTATTATTTTAAGTTCTGTAAAAATACTCTTTCGCATCTGGACTTTCCAATAAAATTTGAACTTAGTAGCATTCAAAAACTAAATAGTACAAAACCATTATTGCTGAAAATAATCATCGTTTGATAAATACTCAATATATTGATTAAAGACTATGAAACGCTAATTTATTTAGCTAAAAATTAAATTATTAATAATAAAAATTAATTTTCATATTATATACAATAACAACACAAAAGTAGAGGTGTAATCTATAAATTTGAAAGCATTCTCTTTTTTTACATAATATTAAAGTTTTTGCATTTATATAATATTTCTGATTTTTTAATAAAAAATTAATTGAACAAAATAATGAATTTAACTTTGGATAATACTGTTTTAATGGCATTTTTACTGTTATTTATTTATTGTAATATTTTTTTTTTAAATACATAAAAAATCTAATTAAAAACTATTTATTTTTTTAGAATGCACTAATAAAATTAAATATCTATTCGTGATTATTATTTTATATTCAATGAAATATAAAATTCTTATAGAACAAAACAAATTTTAAATAAATTTTGATATAAATTTATGGCTATGGGGAAGCATCCTCCCCCCCTTAATGTATACTTTTTATTTTGTAGTCTGATAGAGTTTTTAACGCTGAGTAATAGTAGCTAATAAACATGGGGTGTGCGAGAAATAGTTTTTGAGCTTTGACCTCATATAAGTCAAAAAATTATATATAAAATTGTCAAAAATTTTCAATTTTTCTTTCTAATTTTTTATTTTAATAAGATTATTATTGATTTGAAGTGAAAAATAAGGAAATTTAACAAAATTATATATAATCTTATTTAATTATTATAAGCATAAATTGAAACTAAATTGTTTTTGCATCTTATATAAGAATGCAAATAAAATTTATTTTCAATTTTTGCTAATAATTAATTAAATAAGATTTATATATATTTTGTTAAATTTCTTATTTTTCACTCAAAATAAATAATCTTATTAAAATAAAAAAATTAGAAGAAAAATTGAAAATTTTTGACAATTTTATATATAATTTTTTGACTTATATGAGGTCAAAGCTCAAAAACTATTTCTCGCACACCCCATGTTTATTAGCTACTATTACTCAGCGTTAAAAACTCTATCAGACTACAAAATAAAAAGTATACATTAAGGGGGGGAGGATGCTTCCCCATAGCCATTTATATTAATTTATCAAATAACAATTATCAGATTTTATAAAGAAAAATTATAATCCTTTTCCGAAATAATCATATCTCTATTTAGAGCTCACTTATAATTCAATGATTTAAACTTAAATTTAGCAAATTTAAAAATATTTTCTAATTTTTAATATAGTTTTTATTACCTAACTTAAATGACTTTAATTTAGACAAAGTGAGATTAAATTTAATACATATTATTTTTATCTTAATTGTAAGAAAATCAATAATAAATAAATTGCATGTTTAATTATATCTCAAAAAGTTTTATTCAGACTCAGCGTTATTGAAGGAAATCATTTAGAAATTGGAAAATTAATATAATTTAAATAAATTATTAAATCAAAATATTTGCAATTATATTTGCCAACAACATCTTTGGCTCATTCGATAGAAAATTCAAAATTAGCTGGATTAATTATTGGAGTTACTATTTTATCGCATCTCTGAAGCTAGATAAATTGGCTTTAATTTGACGAAAACAAAAATGATTTTTGAGATTTTTTATAAAAATAAAGTTATATCTCTCCAGGCATGCGATAAAATAGTAACGCCTATAAAAAGTCGAGCTAATTTTGAATTATCTATTTTGAATGAGCAAAAGATCGTTTAAGTTGGCAAACTATAACTGCAATTATATTGATTATAATTAATTTAAATTAAATAATTTTCCCAATTTCGAATGTATTATTACAAAAATGATTTAGAGTGGCTGTGCTATAAATAATTTCATAAACTGTAAAGTTCGCAACTCGAATAGTGAAGCAGGCTAAATACGCTAAGATTGTAAATTTTGCTGGGAGATCAAATTTGAATTTTGTTTTTACAAATAGAAAAATTGCAATACACAGATAAGATTAAATATTTTTTAAAATACTTTTGCCAAAGAAATATAAACTTTTAATCAAATAAAAATTTCTGATATGATAATTAAATAAATAAGAAGCCCAAATGAGATGAGCTAATATTATAGCAGCAATCATTTCAGCATCAATTGTCATTTTTATAATTAAAATAATTCTATAATAATATCATTTTAAATTTATTATTTATATAAAATCTATAAACTGTAGAACTTATTTACATTATTTCATACACAAGTCACTAATAATTGATATATTATCATTTAACTTATTTTTGAAAATGAATTCATAAAATAATTATAGAAATATATGATTTCGTTTTTTATTAGAGTGAGTAATAATTGAAATGATCTCCATATTTTTATTTAGTATTGAAATAATCACCCTTAAAAATTTAATTATCATTTTCATTTAGATTTATTTAATAAAAATAAAACAAAAAAGCATACTAAATTATATGAATATTGATTTTGAAACTTATTTGAAGAAGAAATAAATAAGTTTAACAAAATATTTTTTATTTATCATAATTCTAAAATAAAAATCAAGTTTATTCTATTTAAGACTTACCAAATCTTTTCCCCTTCAAAAATATTTGTTTTAGAAATTTGACTAGACTTTATGGTATAAATAGTCTTTATAAAAATTTATTATTCCATTAATGTAAGATTATGTATGTTAAAGAAATAATAAATTATTTATTTACAATGGATGTCTCATATGCTTACTGGAATATATTTTTCTTTAGTGCGGCACTCGCCATCTACACAACATCAGCAGTATTTGTACTGTTTAAAGTTAAGTTACATATTGACAAGTCAGCTATTATTATGATGGCTCTATACTTCATAAGTTTATAAATTAAAATATAAAATAATTATTATTTGTAACAAATGAACTGTCTCTTTTATTTGAAATGTTCTTAATTTCTAGATTATCAAAAAGAATCAATCATAAAGTTAAATGTAATTAATTTTCACTTTATTTTTTTAAAGTTTAACGTTGAAACTGGTTTCATGGTCACTTTACTTTTAAGAAAACGAAAATAAATAATCATTAGCTCTTAGATGGATGGAAATTGTGGATTTAAACGCTTTATTTCTCATAACCTTAAGTTTTTACTATTTCGTTTTTGAAATGCGGGGAGTAGTTATTTTAATAAAAGCAGCCACTCCAGAAATAAACGTAAAAATGCAATATAATAATAACAGACTCAAATATATCTTTATATCTCTATCTGTACTCCTATCAATAGGGACTAATCATTAAAATTAATTACCCTACTATTTTTATGGTTGTTTTTTATATTTATTTATGGGTATATAAACATTCTTTATTATAGTTGAATGTAATATACTTCAGAAGCATGATTAAAAGAGAATATGAAACTGAGACATCTTCAGCAGTATCAGTAATTATGTGGATCCTAGCAGTTTCAAGAACACTTATGGATTTGTACATAACTTTCGTTTTTTGCAAATTATTCTTCACTTTCGTGAGATTAAGAGCTATAAGGCTTGCTTAAAGAGGGAGAGAGTTTTCATGTTTGCAAAAATTAACTATAAGTTGGATCTCCCTCTTGATCATAAATTATAAAATAAGTTTATTCGAATTTATTCTGTATTTATTAATAAAATACTGATCTTACTATCAACCCTGAACATAATCCTAAACAATATAGTAAATTCATTGTATATTTATGAAGCTAAATCCGATAATCCAGTCAGTGATTTTTACTAGGATCATAGGTTTGTGTGGTTTGCTACTGTGGACTTCTTAAAAGGAATAACCATGGTCTATCTCTTCTATAAATAAGGACAGTTCTTTTTGGAATACACTCAATTTTTGAAACATAAAAAATAACTAAGTAATCAGTCCAAACTTAATAACAGTTAACAGCATTATTTCTTATGAGATCTATATAGTCTCATGAAATATATAAAGTTCTTAATAATTTTAATTAGGAAATTGAGTTTTTGTAGAATTAATTTATAAAAGCCAAAAGTATAAATAACCAAAGATGAGATACCTCAAAATATCTTAGCTGATTTGAAATTCTCAGTGTTATCTTCAGACCCACTACGAATAGATAATGTAAACTATTCTCATGAAATAGTGACAGAATAATTCGATGATTCATAAAATCTCATTTAATACTATTAGAGAGAGGGGTAAAATGACAGATATCCTGTTGATGATTAGTCAATTATTTCATTAAATCTAATGAATATAATTTTCATTAAAATCATTCTAAAAACACTATTTTTTTAGTCATCAATAAAAGGAGGCGAAGAAGAGTAACAGACATCAGATTTCTTAGATTCTAGTTCTTTTATGGATTATTTCTAGCAAGAAAATTAATTCAGAAACTACCTTATTTCTTAATTTGGAGGGGGTGACTTTAGGAGGTCAACCGCATTAACCAGGAGAAATATATATATTTTTGGTTTGTAAATTTACAAACATTATTTCTAAAATTATAATTAGGATTTTTCCTATATAATTTTAATGGAGCAATTAAAAACGCAAAATATCAACAAAAAAGGATTGGGCGATAGAGAAAAAAAATTTAAGGCATAGTATGATAAATAAAAAATCTGTGGAAATTCATTGAAAAAGGTTATATTAATAAACTAGAAAATATTTCAACTATAATTACTGTGGTAATTGTTAAATATTTTTGTAAATTTAATATCCAATATTTCAGATTAAAATAATTTTAACAATAATCATAAATACTTGATCATAAGCATTTTAGTATTTTTACTTGATATCAAGCATTGTTTATTTTTGAAGTATATTTCAATACTTAAATTAATATAAATATCATAAAATCTTTAAATAATATCAAAATTCCATTTCTCTACTATCTCTTACATTATTATGATTTTGCTCTATTTTATCATTTTCAAATAAATTGCTACTACTATTATTTTTACTATTTATGCTAATATTTTGATTTATTTAAGATTATTATAAGTTATTACTACTAATGTTGCTATTATTGCTATATGTGTTTTGGTAATTTGCCTAAATGCTCAATTAGTTTATTTATTGAATTTATGATTCAATGCTGTCTTAGTTATATAATTATAATAAAATTAATAATTCTATATTTAAACACTCTATTAAAATAATTTTAATAAGTTAGATGGATTTGTATCATCACCTTCTAAATCATTATTTTTATAGTTTTATAAATGTCTCTAACCCAGTCTGTTATATAACAATACACCTTAATTTGAACTATTATTTGCATTATTTTAAGGATTTGAACCAAAACTTTCCATTAAATTATTATTTAGCATATTATCTCTTTGCACAGTATTCTTTTAGTATTAATTATATGTTTACTTAATAAATCAAAATAAAAGTCTACCGGGTTATATAGATTACGGGATAATTATATTTTAAATATGATATTATTATTAATTGACTAGGGAATTCAGGGATATTTAATCATAGAGAAACGACTTGAATTGAGAGTTGTTTCTCTTTAGTAAACTGTAGGCCTTAGATGATTGAATTAATTGGCTTTAAAACGCTGAGCTGTTCCCTCCGATGCTATTTATTATCTATATTAAACTATTCTTTAGATTAATGATTAGAAAAATCGTCAATAACGTATCAGAACTATCAGTTATTTAGCATTAAATAAAAATTATTTTTAATAAAATACCTATTACCAGTCAATTTCCTAATTGAAATAATGCTTGATTGTTTACTCTCTCCATTTTAATAAGTTTCAGTATTTATTGAATAAAAGTTTACACTGCTATTACCTCCATCTAGTAAATCTTTTAAATTTTAAGTGTTTTGGTTAAATCTTTTCCCAATCATTTAGGTATTGTCGTCTATCATTAAATAGTTGAAATAATAATATAAAGATTAAATTATAATCTATTGCTTTTTATAAATATTAATTCGTTAGTAATCTTTGCCTAAGGGGTTTATAAATAAACAAAATACAAAAAGAATTGAGTTATTTGTCTTTAATTAAATTTGTAAATAATTATTAAAATTTTTACAAACCTATAGTTTAGTTAGTATTTACTGCCATGATAAAAATCATGTGATTATATATTTTTTCTTATATATCATTTTCTTCTTGAATTAATTAGTTTTGGTATCTGCTGAATTCTTTCCTTGACAGTAGAATAAATATAGTAGAGTGACTCCGTTCATATAATCCAAAATCATATACCAGAAAAATCTCCGATATTCTAGTATATGATAAATTTAGGAAGAATTTTCAGAGGGATCTGACAAGACGAAAAAACTTATTCCACTTTGTAATAAACTTATAATTTACTTTTATATATAGTGTATTTTGCAATAATTCTTAAAAAGTTAAATTTTAGAAGTTTAAAGTATCGAGAAAGTTAATAGCAAGTAGAAAATAAATCCAAAAGATGAGAATTTTTAATTTAAACAGATATTTTCTCTAGATTTAATTATTTAAAATAAAATTTAAATTTAAGATAATAAAGAATCTTATCTCTTTTTGTAAAATCAAGAAATTAAGCATTCATTTTTGCCTGTTTTTATTTTATGAAAAATCTTATCTGTTTAAACAACCCATACAGTAAACTATTATAATAGTTTTTACATTTATTTAATATACTAATATTATAGTTTAATAATGAGTCAAGAAGACTTTTTACGAATTTACTAATAATAAAGATGATTTCTATAGAACTTAATTGAGGCTCTAATATTTGAAATAAGTATCTTCTTATACACAAGATTAGTGTAATAATAAAATGGCTCTTTGAAATTTTCACGTTTAGTCAAAATTTAGATTATTTTAGAATAATTTGTTTACAAATTATACAAAACCTTATTAAATTAAAAATTAATACTATATTTTAATTTTATGAAACTAAAAAATCTAATTGAAGAGGCTTTTGTTTTTTATATTTTTTATAATTTTTAAAATTGATTGAATTTAGGGTTCTTAAAAGGATAATTCCTTTATAATAAAAACAATGCTTTGGAAAAATATGAATGTTTTCTTGCTTCACCTTACTTACATATAATTAATTTTTTAAGGATTACTTTTTAATTTTCACTAAAAGATCTTAATATATTAAATGATTTATACTAATAACTCAATTTTATTAATATTTTTTAACTTATTTCTATCTAATGTAGTACTCATCAGCAGAATCGCTAATAAGCGTAGAATAAACATATTTCATCTCAAAATAGTAGAAGCACTGCACCATCATAATTAAGAAACTTAACCCTAAGTCTACCACAATTAGATAATTCGCCCCATTGCTAAAATTATTGAATTAATTCTCTTTAAATTCCTTATTAGTTTGTTCAATATTTTGCATTAAAAATTATCAGTTTTAATTTTTAGATTACGAATTTGTATTTTAAGGATCTTTAAAATCATAAATTGACCATGTTATAGTTTTTTCCAGAAAGCTTAGCAAGTATATTGAAATTAAGAAGGTTGATATTTTGTCCATTTTACATTAAAGGGTTTTGGGGTATAAATAATTAATTTGAAAAAATTATGAATTTGATGAATATTTATATAAATAATTTGGATGGGGTGTACAATTCTGGAATTTTTTGAAATTCCAGCACCATTCTGGAACACCAGATCTAATGAATCTGGAATTCCAGATACAGAACTGGAATTCCAGATACAGTTCTGGAATTCCAGTTCTGTGCAGGGCTATCTCAATATATGATATCAAATTATAATTAGAGTTTTATTGGATTTTTTTAAAAAAGTATAAAATATAATTTAATATATTATCTATTATCACATAAATTGTTTATATAAAAATTAATCTAAATTTAATTCTTATCATAAAATTATCCAAAGTTTTTTATATATTTTTTATCTCTCTTATTATTTTTTTAACAAATAGTATTTTAATTTCTCTAATTATAAAAAATTCATTAGTTACTAATCTGCATAATTTATAAAAATTTTTTAATTGATTTTTATCTGTTCTGTTTTACAATAAAACAGAAATAAGTAAATATTTTAGGTTTTGAAGTTGTTTTACTTCTTGAAAGTAATTTTAATAAAAAATACAAAACATTATATTCCTGTTAATATAATTGTTTAAAAGATCAAGAGACATAAATTCAATCTTAAACGAAATATTATATCTAAAGAATATTTATCAATGATAAATCATTTAATATTAATTATTAAATAATCATTATTATATAAAAAAAATAAAATTTGAAATAGATATTTTCATAAGTTTTAAAATAAATACACTTAGATTTTTTATTACTGATGTTAAATTAAATTTAATGTCTATTAAGAATTTGATTTTCTTTACAAATTTAATAGTGATTCTTAATATCTATATTTATAAATCTTTTAAAAACAACACCTATTTTTCATCAATGAATATATTATTTATATGCAAAAGAAATTTCACATAATTTAAACTTCATATAGTTGTATCAAACAAATTGCAAAAGCCTTATTATTTCTCTAAATAAAAAAAAAACATTTTTTTAAAATAATGACTCAAAACACTTAAATTCTACTAATACTAATAAAATGCACTATTTAAATATATTAAATAACATGTGAGATATCGCTTATTTGTTTCAGATGTTTAATTTAGAAATATCAAATAATTATCTTAATTTTTTCACAAAATTTTCTAAGTTATTGAAAATTACTTTATAATTTAATAATTAATGCGATAAACAATAAGTATTTTTATTAAAAATAAAAAAAATATTAAGCTTTAAAAACTCTAATTAATATATTCTAGAAATAAACCAGTTTGCTATATTTTTAGTGATTATGGAAAATATTTGGAATAACTTTATTTTAATATACAACTTAATTCTCTATATTTTTTTATCATAATCTTTATTTTTTAAGATTATTAACAACTAATATAATAATTCTTGATTTGGTAATCATAAAAATAAAATCAAATTGGTATTAATTACTATTAATTTAATATAATAATTAGTTATTTTAGTATAAAGTTTAAATATATATTTTTAAATTATTTACATTTAATATATTAAAAAATAGTCTTATTATTAGGTTTTTCATATTAAAAATTGCACTTTATTAATTTTGTTTACAATTTTATATATTATTTTTTATTTAAATATATCTTAAATGTTAAATTAGGTATATTTAATAAAAAATTAAATTTTATATTAATTTTCATCTAACTTATACTTTCAGCAAAATAAAATATTTTGAAAATTCCAGATCTAATGAATCTGGAATTCCAGAAACAGTTCTGGAATTCCAATTCTGTATCTGGAACGTTTTTCACCATTCTGGAATTTTTTTCACCAATCTGGAATTTCAAAAAATTCCAGAATTGTACACCCTATCCAATAATTTTATTTGAATTCCATTAACAAGTTTTGAAGACATAAATTGAACTTAGAGAGTATGTCAAAAATATTATAGATGAAAGAACTATGCAAGTTATTTACAAAATATTCTGTTAATCCATTGTGCTAATTTATAATATTATTATCAATATCTTTACTAAATTTTTAATAAATGCCTGAAAATATTTACTTTGATTCAAAATATTCCCATTGTAATGAACTAATAAAATATCTTTTTATGTTAAAAGAATTAATGATAATTAAAAGTGTCAAATTAAGAAAGAAAATAAGTCAAGCACAAGCGGCATAAACTTATTTTTACATTATATGAATAATAGATCCCATTTTCTTTCTGCAAACTTCCAAAATAGTCAATATTTCATATAAATTTTTCTTTGCATCCTTGTTCTAGCATCTATCAATAAACAGACTGCATATCTATTATACTTTGTGTTTCTAAAGAGTCTCGTGTATACATTGTGAGTTCATAGCTAAGTGGCAATATAATTAAATGTATTACAAAAAATAAGTCAGTTATAGATTGAATTACCTCAAATTGTATTGAAGTAAAGCTAAAACGGCTCCATTTGTGGGCCAATCTTATCTATAATCAGCCATTATTACCAAAAGCAAGGGTATGATACTTCTTTCACAATTTTATTATTAATTACCCTGCATTTCTCTATCATCAATTTGCTGAGATCTTCCAACAACCATTTCCTATATGAGAGCCTAATTCTCTATATTACAAGCAAGATTGAGTAAAATACCGATGAATAAATCTCTAAGCTTAAGATATATTTATTCATTAGATTGTGCTTTCAAGTATGTCTATAGCTTTTGCATGATGAAATCCAAAATATGATGCTGCTACATTAATTTGGCTACTTCTTCAATACATTCTTCACTTGCTGTCAAGTCTAGAAGCACTGTAGCGGATGCGTAAATTACATCATTATCAAAAACATTTTCACACATAAACTGCTTTAATATTGTAATAATTGAATAGATCACTTATTAATTTCACTGAAAAGTATTTAAGTTTTTTATAAGAAATATCTAAAAGATCAATTGTCTATTGCTGTAAATTAGTTTTAATCCTTAACTTTAAGAACTACAGAATTCCAAACATCTAGAAATGTATTTCATTTCTACTTCGCTTCTTATAAATCCTTAATTATCTTTTTAAGAAATTTAGGTAGATGATCTAATCCAATTTTCGAATAATTTTGCGATCATTTTTAAAAGAAAATGGAAAATGCCACTTTTATTATAATGCAAAGAATATTCATCATAGAGATCTTTCTTTTTGTAATATTTCAAGAGAGTCTCTGATATTTGATAGAGGAGTTAAGAAAGAAGAGAGCAGTTCTCTTGAATAATTAATTTTTTATATAACATGAGAAAGATTTCCTCTTATATGGCTAAATTTTTAATATAAAATGAATTGTAGAGGTATCCTAAGCATTAAAATCTTGACTGTCGCAAAACAATTTAACTAAGTTAACAAGTTAGCAAGATTATACTATGCTTAGCAAATCGTCTTTATTAAATTTTATTGAAACTTGGTTTTATGTCTAAGTTTAAAGCTAATTCAATGAATATATACTTTCCCTCGTTTCTGTTCCATTTATTGGGTAAAGATTTCCTATGCTCTGATTCTTTGCGGATTATCGAATTAAATTATAGCTTTTATAATAAAGTAAAATCCTTAATTATAAATAAAGGTAAAATTAATATTTTTAGAAAATATCGAATAACATTTTGATCTTTGTTTGTTATATTAGACAAAGGGGGTCTTGCCAAACCTATTCTAGACTTTTAATTATATTTTTATCTTTAATTAGAATTTGAATTTTGTTTCTAATTATTTTCAAGCTTTCTGTCATTTTAATCGCGATTTGTACAATTATTATCTTAAATTGCTTGAGTTAGAACTAGATTTATTATTTAAATGACTATTTTCTTATTAGTGATTGTACCTAAGTCAAATTTCATGATTTACAACATGTTTTACCAATTATTTTCCTTGATTGAATATTCGTAAAACTAAATAATATTTATGAATAATTTAAGATACATAAAACTGATGTGCCATTCAAAACCCCAAAACCCTTTAGTAAGGTTTATAAGTGCTTTGATTTGTAGGGAATAGTTGGGGTCTTATTGGGGTTAGTAGAGAAATTAGGTCAAATTGCAAAATGAGGATAGAAATTAGCGAAATTTAGGGTCGATTTATGATGAGTAATATTTAGATTTACTGCTTAAGCTTAGGTATAGTACAAGTATTAATATAGACTAAGTCAATCCAGTAATGAATTATGCAGCTATAGCAAAGCTCCTACGCAAGAGTGCCTGAACAATTAGGTATCATTGCTTGTTGGATTTTTAGCATTATAATTCAGGCACTTAAAAGCATCCTGCAAGAAAATAAAAGTTCTCTCAGGCTCATATTGACTTCCTCTGCGACTCGAATTGAAGTATTGGGCACACTTTCCATTAGACTAGCGAGCTGTGATGTTTCATCGCAGGTTTCCCGACATGCGTATCTCTCCTTAGACTATAGCCAATATTTATAGAAGAAATGGTATTACTTTAAAGACTGTCAACAGGGTGAAGAGAGTAATTGATTTTACAGTGCCATTTTATAGTAATAATTTAAACTATATATATGATTAAATGCAGAGAGCTATTTAATAACATCAAGTTCATACATGCAGATGAAGCTGTGTTTACGTTCAACACTTTATTAATAAGTCATGGTACAAGAAGTATGATAACATAGAAGTTTATGACTAAAAAGTAAAGGTAGTCACTCATGCAATTTTAGCTGGTAAAAGTGAAGATTCAGGCTTAGAGAGTTATGTTATTCACCCTCGCTCTATTAAGCGAGAGTAGTATATAGAGTTCCTACATGAGTCAGAGAGAAGTATAGTAACCAAGAGATCATCCTGTTTGTTGATAACCTTTCAGTTCATAAGACTAAGGAGTCTAAGAAAGCCTATGAAGAACTAAACATAACTCCTGTTTATAACGCTCCTTATATCCCATAATTTAATGGAATTGAATTCTACTGGAGTTAAATCAAGACTCATTACAAGAAGCTGCTTCTGTATCATCTTATGCATGACTTGCCCATCGATACAGTAGACTTAATTCAAAGCAGCTGTAAGAGAGTGAGCGTAGATAAGACAACAGTATGTGCGAGAGAGGGAAGAATGAATGTTTATAAATAAGTTTTAGAATTAAATGAATGAATAGGTTCACATATTAAATTGGCCCATAAAGGGGTTTGGCTTCTCTTTCTTCTCCTCTTCTTATGACTTGCTTGGGCCCATATATCTTCTCTTAGTGCCAGCTCCTGCATCTATGTTCATTTCATCTGGTTTTAGACATCTTTATAAAGTCTCTTGCTCACTTAATGAATAGTCTATGACTTTCTCTCTCTGTGAACTTTTGCATTCTCTTTCATTAGGAATATACCAGTTCCAGGTTTCCCTACAAAGTTATATGTCAAAGCTTAATAGAGAGGAATGGATGCTTCTTGAGCTCTGCGAGCCAGGTCTCGCTTATTAGTATGCCTTGCTTCTTTTGATCTTCAGGAAAAATAGATTAACGTTTCTTGTGAGCTTCTTCAATGATCTCTCTGAGATAACTCTCTCTTAAAGTGCCAAGAACACCAAAGAAGAAGCTCCTTTCTGGAAGTTTGTTAGAGAGTTGTTTCTTGGTAGGAATATAAACTACCAACTCTTCATC
>ARYC01022746.1:0-12998 GCA_000711775.1 Oxytricha trifallax
ATGGAGCAATAGATTTTAGGATCTAGAAGATGAGATTGGGTTGCAGATTGGCCTCAACTCAAGCTTAACGACGACGAATCGACATCAAGTGATCATGCCAGATCGACGCCAATTGACGGTGTCAAACCACCATGTAAATCATCGAATTCCAGCCAAACATCGAAATCAAGTACTTAATTGTTCAAGAAAAAATTGGGGTTTATATTAAGGTGCTGAACACTAAAATCATCAAAATTTTTAGTAAAATGAACGGCAACAACTTAATGCTTTTAGAGAATTGGTTATAATTATCAATTTAATTTATTTCTACAATTTCCTATTTTTACGTATTTTATCAATAATAATTTCATTTATTAGTATAATTTATAATAAAAGTTTCACTTTTTTTAAAAAATAATTTTGCTTGCTGCATTTAGCAGTGCTTAAAGGACAACAGGATTTTGATGACATGAAATGTCATATAATAACAGTAAAAATCTCAGAGGAGAGAATTAATCACAATAAAATAAATTTAAATACTGAAAAATAAATCAAATAGGGATTTGATAAATTCTAGTGGTTATCTGCATCGTTCACAATAAATCTTTCTATTCTGTGAATAAAATTAAAAACAACAGAAGGTTATGTATATAAATATATTTTTGGCAAACATTTTTTTCTGAGTGCCAAAATTATGGTGGAGCCATTGGTTTGGCATGCGCGAAAAGGGTGTATTTTTGCTCGCCAAATTTTTTTTGAATATTCATAATCTAAGTGTTTGTATGTCCTCAAGGTGTCATATCACTTCAAAATTAATTTAATATATTGCTCGTAAAGTCATAATTAAAATTATTAATTATTTTTTATTATGTCTTGTTTTTGTGTATTGATCCCTAACTAAAAATTTTTTATTGTTTTTTTCTCTACTTTAATATTTAATGTAATCTTATTACCTTATATATTTTTTGTACCAAAAATTCTTACTCATCTTTTTAGTATTATTCGCTATAAACGCTAAATAATATTGATATGTCCATAATCCATAAATTAATATAGATTGTATTGATTTTTTAAATAAAATATATTGACAAGAACATTTTACAAACCTATGCTTTTGGAAATGATTATTTTTTTTATATCAATCTTTTAATTATAGTTTAGTGGTAAATTTCTAGAAAATCTTTTGGTATATTTATTTTATACAGAATTGGCGATTGAGCAGTGTCTCAACTGAATCAAAACCCCAAAACCCCTTAGTGAGGTTTATAAGTGCTTTGATTTGTAGGGAATAGTTGGGGTCTTATTGGGGTTAGTAGAGAAAACGCAGATTTTATGTGAATTTAATGAATATTTAATGACTATTAGTTTACTTAATTCAAACAAATTTATCTGCTTATCTTTGTGGTATCTCTTGAACTTAGCTCTCTTTTGGTGTTTCAAGTATATCTTCTAATGATGATCTTGGATATGCTAAAGCTCTTACTATGATCATCTCAATAATTTTCTTAATCACAGTGCATACATCTTTTTGCTTTATATGTTTAACAGCCAAGCTTATTGATTATTTTTACTTTTCTTGCTTTGTTCCGAAGTAAGACATACTTTCCATATCGCACTCTAAGATAATTGCTGCTACCGCCCAGACATCCCACTAAACAGAGCCATTAGTCCACTTCTCTCTTATTGGGAAGTACCCAGGTGTGCCTAGTACTTTAGCTAAAGTCACTATTTCTTATCTTATTGCTCTATTGAAATCAATGACTACTATTTCTAAAGGACAGAGATTTAGCATTACATTTTCTGGCTTCAAATCTCTATGAACATACCCTAGATCATGGAGCTCTTTCACACCCTTAGTCATTTCTGTGAGTATCTCATTCAAATCATCAGGATATCTATTATGGTAGAGATACTCTCTTAGAGTCATTTCAAACTTCTTGAGTCTCAAAACAATAAAACCATGTCCAAGTATAACTCCATCGAGCTTCTAGCCAAGTTCTTGCATTATCTTTTCTAAGCCTCTCTCAGTACTATGTATTCATTTTCAAACTCATTTTAATATTGCTCGTTCATAATGAGATACTTGAATGGATATACCTTGTAAGCAAATTCATCAACAACTGTAAATTTTACCTTGTTAGGTAAGTCAATATTCAAATAGATCTCAATACAGCTGCTTATGTCGACTGCATTTAATGCAGGTATATACATTGCTCTCTCTTATAAGCATGCTATATACAAACCATTTGCTGGTTAGTTCATTGAATCCAACCGCTTCTATCTCTTAAGTCTCTTCTACTGTTCTTTTTGTGAATCAAGAGAATTATTTTTTTTTTTGGCAGGTTCAAGCTTTTAAGTTTCCTCATCTTTAATCAGGAATTCGCTTAAATAATGCTTTTGCATATGTCTCTTTACTTTGGCTAAGTGAGTATAAGACTTCATGCAGGTAGTGCATTAATATCTACCATCTACTTTATCTTGCTTGAAGTAGATCTTAGCTCTTAGCTCTTCCAGAGTGTACCTCTTTGATGTGTCTCTTCAAGCTAGACTCAGTTGAGAAGAAATTTTAGCAGTCTTCAAATTAAAATGTTTTAATTTTTTCTATTGGTTGCTGTTCCTTATCTTCCTCAACCAATTCAACTTATGTTTAAACCCCTATCTCTGCGCTCTCCCTATGGTTTAATACTTCTATGATAAAAACCTCTGCTTCAAATTCAAGAGCTCTTAGTTCTACCTCCCTCTCAACATAAATTACTTCTGGTTTCTTTGAGGAGCCAAAGTTGAGCAATGATTAACCTGTTCCAAGAGAAACTGCCTTACTATTTAAGTTAGCCGCCATGTTTAAATTCAAATTTAAATTTCTATTATTAATAAGTAAAAACCTCACTGGCTATACTAACTTTGTATAGGAGCTAGCACTGCAACAACAATGCTTGATTCTTAGGTGTTAGACATCATATTTATACTTAATTTATAACTATAAATTTCTAATTTTATGCTTAATATTTTTAATTTTGGTACCAACTGAGAATAAATTTAGGCTGGCATTGGTACCAATTAGGTTTTGAACCATTTTGGAACTTTTCCATTAAAACCTCATTAGTTTAAAACTAGGTACTAATTAAGTTTTGTGCAGTTTGTTACAGCTTCTGCAAACTTTCTCTACGTATCTTTGCAGGGTTTACCTCCTATAAGATGCCCATATTTAATAGTAAGATTTTAAACAATAGGATCCAGAAGTCTATAAGTTATAATTTGAAATTCATTAATAGGAAGAGGAACAAAGATGGAATCACTCAATGATCAAATGAAAAGAGTCGAGGCTCAAGAAATGATCTCAAAATTCAGAAGTAAGGAAGATCTCTATCGATACCTAACTTTACATGGTATGATATCTTGATGACTCTTAACATCTTAAACAGTTGGCTTATTCCTTCCAACGATGGAAGGTACCAAAATTTCATTCTTAAAAGCAATACTTTGCGAGGAGAAGAAAGCTTTTAAAAATAAAGAGATTAAACTAATAGAAATTCCCAACTACTCTGAGATTTCAGTCACTAATCTTTATGAGGATGCCATGTAAGATGAGGAAGTGGTAGTTTACCTTCCTACCAAGAAACAACTCTCTAATAAACTACCAGAGAGGAACTTTTTCTTTGGTGTTCTTGGTACAATAAAAGAGGAGTATCTCAGAGAAATAATTGAAGAAGCACATAAGAAACGATATTCTATCTCTCCTGAAGACTAGAAAAAGCAAGGCTTTCTAATAAGCTCAGCTTGGCTAGAGGAACTTAAGAAGCATCCTTATCTTTCAAGTAAGCTTTGACATATAACTTTAGAGGAAAATCTGGCACTAGTATATATCTTATGAAAGAGCATGCAAATGTTCACAGAGAAAGAAAGTCGTAGACAATTTATGAGGTGAGCAAGAGGCTTTATAAAGATGTCTAAAAACCAGTTGAAATGAACATAGATGCAGGAGCTGGCACTAAGAGAAGAAATATGGGCCCAAGCAAGCCATATGAAAAGGAGAAGAAAGAGAAGCCAAACCCCTTTATGGGTTAGTTTAATATGTAAATATATTCATTCGTTTAAATCTAAAACTTATTTATAACATTCATTCTTCCCTCTCTCGCACAGACTGTTGTCTTATCTACGATCACTCTCTTGCAGCTGCTTTGAATTAAGTCTACTGTATCGATGGGCAAGCTATGCATAAGATGATACAACAGCAGCTTCTTGTAGTGAGTCTTGATTTAACTCCGGTAGAATTGAATTCAATCCCATTAAATTATGGGCAATAAGGAACGTTGTATACAGGAGTTATGTTTAGGTCTTCATAAGCTTTCTTAGACTCCTTAGTCTTATGAACTGAAAGGTTATCAACAAACAGGATGATCTCTTGGTTACTATACTTCTCTCTGAGCTTATGTAGGAACTCTATATACTACTCTCGCTTAATAGAGCGGGGGTGAATAACATAACTCTCTAAACCTGAATCTTCACTTATACCAGCTGAAATTGCATGGATGACTACCTTCACTTTTTAATCATAGACTTCTATATTATCATACTTCTTATACCAATAATTATTTATAAAGGTGTTGAAGGTGAATACAGCTTCATCAGCGTGTATGAACTTGATGTTATTAGTAATAGCTCTCTGCATTTAATCATATATAAATATAGTTTAAATTATTACTATAAAATGGCACTGTAAAATCAATCACTCTCTTCACTCTGTTGACAGTCTTGAAAGTAATACCATTTCCTCTATAAATATTGGCTATAGTCTAAGGAGAGACATGCATGTCAGGAAACCTGCGATGAAACATCACAGCTCGATAGTCAAGAGGAAAGTGTCCCCAATACTTTAAAGTCTTAGAGTCATAGAGGTCGTCAATATGGGTCTGAGTGAACTTTTATTTTCTTACTGGATGTTTTCAAGTACCAGAATTAAAGTGCTAAACAGCCAACATGCAGTGATACCTAACAGTTGAGGCACTCTTGTGTAAGAGCTTTGCAATAGCTGCATAATTTAGTACTGGTTTGACTAAGTCTATATTAATACTCGTACCATACCTAAGCTTAAGCAGTAAATCTAAATAATTCTCATCATAAATAGACCCTAAATATAGCTTATTTTTATTTCTCATTTTGCAAATTGGCCTAATTTCTCTACTAACCCCAAAAAGACCCCAACTATGCCTTACAAATCAAAGCACTTATAAACCTCACTAAGAGGTTTTGGGGTTTTGAATCAGGATATTAATTCCATATATTTTCAAGAAATATATGTTATTAAACTTATTATTACCAAATATAATCTGTATGAAAGCGAACCATATATTTTAAATATAAATTATATAAAATTGATTTTAAAATAAAACATATATATTTTTACTTTTATTTTTTTTTAATTTCAATTGATCTATTTTTCACCTTCTTTTAATCTAGCCATTTTAAACAAAATCATATCAGTACAAGAAACATGTTTGTATGTTTGTTAATTAGGCATATGTATAAAAGTAAGTTCGAAAATGAATAGAGAAAGGTTAATATTGTAAGGTTTGTGAAGAATTTCCTGCACTTGAAGACAACCACAATAAAATATCTAATTTTTTGGACTAAGTGAGAACTTTTAAAGTAATTTTAATTCTTTTTACTATATCTAATTTTCTCTTACTGAACCCCTTTGATATATATATATATTACAGTCAACAAAACGTTCAACTCAGTGTTAGAGTACTTCTCATTAATGTTTCTCCTCTAAAGGTAACATCAATTTATTTCATTATGAACATTAATGTTGCAGTTATTTGTATTATATTATCAATTAACAGGTATCATGCATTATATGTTTTTTGTATATTCAATTTAATGTTTTATTATGATTTATTATACTGATATAAAGAGCATGTACATAGATATACATTAACAAATAATAGGCAATACAGCTAGAATAGAGTTAATTATATCCTGAATGTAAGTAGTTATTTGAATTATATTACCGATCAATCTGGCAATCAAATATAACTATATCTAATGGTTTATTTATGGATGTCTATATACTTGCTCATTTTAACCATTGTTAATTAAGATCTATTTTATTATATCAAATTGAAAGAGGGAATATTACAAACATTTATATTTAATATATTATTTAACGAAAAGGCAATTAGATCACTTTCATATGCTCGAGTGATAGTATCCTACTGGTTAATTAAAATTGCTATTTATTTAATTAGTCATTTTTATATATTCAATATATAAGAAGCAGTATCATTTGATTAAAGTAAATTTAATAAATTGATATTGTTGAGTAGCTAAGTGTGTAGATTTATAGGATAATAACTTAGTGCTAGCGCTATAAAAAATATATATATTAAAAAACATTAAATGTAAATACTTCATAAAGCTAGATAATGTAGAATTTATGAATATTTTTATTCAGCAATTTTTTCTTAATTTATTTATCTCTTTGACCTTTTAGTCATTAGCTTGGCCATAGATCCCTGACTATCTTTTTCAACGTTCTGTTTTTAATTTAATTTATGTTATTAAATGACTAATCTAACACTTTGTATATATTTATTTTATTCCTTATTATTTTTTTAAATATTTGTTGATTTGCTTATAAGTTTTTTATTCTGATTATTTCTATTTTATTGAATCGATTCTTCAGTACTTATTGAACTCATATACTCCATTAATCTGAAGTCATTTACAACTATTAGGGATTATCTGAGAGTATCTTGATTCATCCTCTTGTTCTTCATTGCTAATAAGATGTAAATCTTCGGCTAATTTATATGTAGAATGTTTCTAAGCTGTTCCAAAAAAGTTTAATTCCCATTTCTATTCCATTCATCAACAAATCTTAGGTATTCAACTAAGTAAAAAAGGATACTTTACGTAGTTCTATCAATTCAGAAGCTACTTAGGGTGTGGATTTAACTATATTATATAAAACACAAATAAAATTTGGAATAGAGTGATTTATAAATAAAATGTATTCATTTAATTTTAATTATTTCAACTGCTTATTTAGTTTCTAGTTCATTATTTGTCTTTTCCACTCTAAACATTATTTTAATCTTAATTCCAAACCCCTATCTATTTTTCTTCCTCTCATACACAGCATCTCTAAATTAATCATAATTCCTATTTCAAATTTTCCCATTTTTTTTATCTTGTTTGTTTGATTTTCTGCAAATAATTAAGAATGAAATTTCTCTATCAAATTTGAAGAGTTCCTTACTAGTAATGAGCTTTCTTCACTTTAATAATTTTCATCTAAGATTTGAAGGCAATCTTCTTGAGACTTAATGATATATAATTATAGCAAATAATTATATATTTATGATTTACTTAAATGAAAAACAACTAAGTAAAACATAAACTTAATACTATAGTTCAGATGGAGCAATTATATATTTTTAAATATGTATATAAAGGGTTAGAATCTTAGATAGGTAACCTATTTTTATTGGATAACTTAAACCATAAAACCTTTTTAAAGCTGTTATTTGTTGATAAAAACATATAGATTACTAATTTTTTCAAATATTTTATAAATGAGGTTTTAAATGTATTTAATAATTAGCTATTGGCATTTTTTATATTTAGATAGTTGGTTTGTTAGTTTGGCTGATTACTTGGTATTTATATATTAATAGTCATGAAAGAAACATCTTTGTGAAGAAGTAACCGGATAGAAATATCTATTTAGGTTCGTTAATATGATGCTGTCGTTGATATTAATTTGGTATTTAAAGGCAGAATGTCAAGTGAGAATCATATAAATCATTTAATAACAACACTTTGATGCAATATACCTATTCATATTGGATATATCTAGTTTAAATAGCAAAAAAATAATTCAGACATATATAGTGTTGGTGTTTTGTTTAACCTATTAACAGTAACTATTACAGATTATTTTTAATTAAGAGATCATTAACAATAAATCAGTATGAGATGTGAGTCCCATTATAATTAGAGAGTTGACATTATATAATCTTCAATAAATGCTGTCAGTATATTCACTTTTCATGTTTAATCAAGATAATTTAATACTAATACAATATATGGTGTTGACAAATACCATAGTCATGTTGCTTCAAAAGAATATTAACCAAAATATATTATATTATTCTAAGCATTTCATAAAATAATAAAGATAGTGTCACCATTGAAATGATTAGTATCACTTTCCACTTATTATTTTACTCTAATTCTCAAACATTTTGTTGAAAATATACTTGTTCATTAATCTCTCATTAACATTAATTTGTTTCATGTTAATATAATGCTATAGTGTTTTATTCTACGCTGTTCAATTCCTCATTTAATATTCCAAGCACCTATTTTAGTTGACTTACTCTTGTCTCACATTTTACAAAAATATTCCCTTCTCTATATATTGAGATGGCTGCATTTGATCTTTCGTAGGAATAATATTAGAAATGAATTTGTTGATTTATAAATCAAGAGTTTCTGATGAAGAGGAAATGAATGACAGAAGCAGTATATATTAAATAGATGAGTCTATGCTAAATGGTTTAAGTTGATTGTTAGAATGCAAACAGTATATGATATAAGCAGTATCTAGTGGATGAGTAAAAGCTAATAATCTCTGGTAACTAATCTTTCTTTTGAATTTCATTAATTTCATAGAGGCATATGCAAAGGAAAGTGCTCCATAACTTATAATATTTTATTTTAAGCAGCTTTAAGCAAAATATACTCTATAATAATTAAAGTTGAAAAATTAAATAATTTGATATTTAACATTCATATTAAATCAAACTAATTGAGAATGATTCAAAATATATAAATATGCATTAGGTTTTAATATTATTAATAAACTTGATTTTAGATTATTTATGTTGGAGTATGATCCTGTAAATTAATTATATTCCATATTTATATAAATTAAGAAATCAGGATATTCTTAGTAAACTTTTACTAATTCTATTAAGATTTATATAGATTTTGTTGAGATTAAATTTGATTCTAGAATTTTTTATAAGCATAATGTATTATCCACAAAAATTATTATAATACATAAATAGAACAATACTCTATTCTTATATGGATATATCTAATTGTATATAGAATTAGTCTAAAGTTTAAAAGGAATATTTTGATTAAGATTACTTAAATACTATAAAATTGAAATTAAAAAGAAATGGAAAATAGCGGGGACTAGATGGAACCAAAACATGAACAGCCAAGAGGCTGATGGAAATTGCCAGTTTTCATGGTACAAGAGCAAACCAAATAGCTAAACATCGATGAAAGACTACTTTGAATGTTCAAAGAGAGGCTTAAATATTTAGCAAACTAATAGCCAAAGAATTCCAGTCTAAGTTTAAAATAAAAATATAAAAACATTAGACAAGTTCAGTATACAATTGAACAACAACCGATAACTTCATTTTTATCATCAAACAAGAGAAGTTGAAGGATGGGCTAGGAGAACATAGAGATTTGCCGAGGACTAGAGGAACAAATTAAGATTAACAATAAAAGATAGATCTCAGCTTAATCAATCAAGCTAGGTATATGCCTTTATAATTTGAGAGGAATAATCTCAAAACTCAAGCAGGACCAAAAGATGAAAGGAATAGAAAACAAATAACTAGAATTCATAGGGCTCGTTGAAACGAGTCTTCAGAGACTAGTAGGAATTAACAACAAGAACATAGCTCAAACCTAACTTGCGGGAAATGGTGGAGTTCTAGTATTAAACAACGGGAAATTTCATATGAAAACCATCAAAACTCTCAGATAATAAATAGCGTGGACAATACCTAATGTAGGAGGCTACCCAATACATATTATCACAGTTTATTTCACCCCTACTGCAACGACAAAGTAAAAGAGTTGCAAAACAGACTGATGTATATGATAAAATCACTAAAATAAAAGTGTCATAAACAAAGAATAATAATCATAGGGGATTTCAGCTTCCATATTTTTAGAATTAAAAAAAATACTCAATAAGGAGGGACTCAAAGAATCTACTCTACAAGGAGTGGAAACTCATACAAAAGTGAACTAACTTGATCAAATATTTTCCAACTTAGAAACAATTAGTTGGGAAACTTATCCTAACAGATCACAAATGTTACAAGTAAAGCTGAGAATTAAATACTAAGAAGATGATTTAAAGCTCTCAGATAAGGAGAGTAATATAAGAATCTCGGATATTAGAAACAATGCTGGAAGGCATTTATAGAAGAGGGAAGAAAACTAACTGGAGATGACCTTGAACATTCAATCCAAAAATGTTTCCAAAAAAAGCTAGAAAAGCATCATAGAGGAAAGAACTGGCATCAACAACCCCCCAGAATGGGCAATAAAGAATAGAGTGGGAAACATCAAGAACGTGTTCCAAGACACAAAGTTATAGTGGGGAGATGCTATCAGAGACATAGAATAATGCCTTGATAGAAATAATTTGAAAGAATTCTTCTATCTAGTAAAGAGACTCACAAAGAGCCATAAATAATCTCAACCCATAAAAGGTTCGGGGGGGGGAAGTTTCCTGCACTGGTTTATGATAAAAAAAAAATTTTAGGGAAGTTTCCTGCACTTTTTTTAATTTTTTTATTTTTAATATTTTTAATTAAATTTATCTTTACAACAACTATCAACCAACTTCAGGACTAATTTCATTGTTATAATTATACTTTAATTTATTAATCAATAGTCAATATCTATCTTTAAGTTCCAATAATTTTGACATTCTTCATCTGATATTTGTAGATTTTTTCCTATCAAATATTATATTGCTTTACTATAGTAATTCCAAATATTATATCCAACTGTTAGTGTAATTCTGATTCAATTTATCTTGTTCTTATCATGCCTATATAAAGTTAGCATATATTTTCTTGAGCTAATTCAATGATGAATAATATGCTCTTAATATTTAATGGGACATAAAAATATTAAATTTGCTAATTTATGTAAAATTTATTAAATTTAACATAAATAAAAAAACAGTGCAGGAAACTTCCTCGAGTGCAGGAAACTTCCCCCCCCCCAAGGTTCGACAATCATGAGAATTATTTTTGGAAGGGTTTAAGAATTGTAAATTTAATATACGAAAAAGAAAAATGAAAATAAATAAAATATAGCAGCATTACTGATAAATGCAGGACCTAAATTCTTCAACTACGATTCAATAATTAAGATCCTTAAAACCCTAAATACACCTTTTTTACTTATAAATAAATTAGCGAAATATTTGGTTATAGCCAAAATTTGATACGAAAAGTTTGCATTTACCATGAAAATAAAACGAATTAAAGTTTAAGAAGTAAGAAAAGAAATCTTAATTTATCACTTGATCACTTAAACTATTTAGTCAATAACACTACTTTGACAGAACTAAAATAATAAAGTATAGAAGATAGAGCTAAAATTTTTCATCTAAAATTTCCTGAAAAATGAATATCAACTTCTAGTTTAAGAAAACTTTAACTATTTAATGGCGTGAAATATAAATAGGTAAAGTCATCATATAAGCTTTCAAATTCAAAAATGTCCCAAATTAAAGTTGAGCAGATTCAGTAATATCCATTGATAATTTAAGCTTATTAGCAAAAGGAAGTCTTAATCTACTTAGATGAAACTATATTTAAGGCCCATGCTATTACAATGAGGTCTTGGGCAGGTCCTTACTCCAATCAAGAGGTTTAAAAAGAGGGTATAAATATTTCTACTTTGGCTTCATTCAAAACCCCAAAACCCTTTCAGTAGTTTGATTGAGTTTTTGATTGATAAAAGTAGACTATTAGTGCATACTTTATTAGGGTTTTAATAGGGTTTATGTAGGGGTTTAATGTTTAAATATTAGTATTTTAAGTGAGTATAACAAGCGAGTTTTTAAAATATTTCACACAAACATAAGCTTAGAGTCATGTGGCAGTTCTCTGAATTTTATCTTTCTAAGTTGATGTTTGATTGTTTCTATTGTTTGTTAATTCTCTTAGCTTGGCTTGATAATAGTTGAGTATGCAAGTTCTCTGAGACCTCCATTTATTTTATTTTTATCGAGATATTGTTTGATTCTTTGCTTAGAATCTCTCTCACCCCTGCAGCTAAAGTAATCGTTTCTTGGCATGTCGCTCTCTATTATTATTACTGCTAGAGCCCAGATATCCCATTAAGTGTCTCCATCTCTCCAATCCTCTCTCTCTGGGAAATATCCAGGAGTGCCGTATACATTTCCTTATGCAGAGGCTTGCACTCTTTGAGCTCTGTTGAAGTCAATAATATAAACTCTAAGAGGCTGAAAGTTCATCATGATGTTCTCTGGCTTTAAGTCTCTATGAACATAACCTAGCTTGTGTAGCTCTTCAATCCCTTCAACTATCTGCTATACTATCTAGCTAATTTATCTCTAACATCTATTGTCAGATAAGAATTCTCTGTATGTCATTTAAAGTAAAAGAAGCCTGAAGGCTACATGATCTTTACCAAGTAAAATAGCATCAAGCTAGATGATATGCCTACACTCATTTAACTTTGCCTTTTAAAGAGCATAATATTCATTAGCAAATTCCATTTGGAACTTGTCATCAGCAAGGAAGTAATTGAAAGGATATATCTTGTAAGCATATTAATCATCAGTAATGACTCTCTTCTCTATTTTATCTTCAAGAGTGAGGTAGCTTTCTAGGCAAGAATCTAAGTCAATAATTTTTAATATAGGAATCTTCATTGCCTCTATTTTAACCATGATTTTATTGATCTCAGAGACTGGAAAGTTCTTGACTGCTTTCTTCATTTTAACTTACTTCTAGACTTCAACTCTAAGAGACTCCACTGGGTTTCTTGATCTTCTCTTTTAGAGGAATCTATTCCCTGTGGGTTCATGAATAAAGACAAAACTTTAATTGTGCTATTTTTTAAGAGCACTTTGAGGTCTCTAGTATGAGAATATGGCTTCTCACAGAACTCACAGACATACTTCCCATCTTTCTTTTAATGCTTGAGATATA